>SJOL01008920.1:203743-219014 GCA_004794785.1 Opisthorchis felineus | reverse complement strand
GATCGTATCTTGTCTAACCTGATGTGTTCCCCATAAGAAAAAAAGAGCCCCTGTAATTTTGGTTCCCTACCCATGTCACCTCAGGCGTGACCAAGTCTACATTGGATAATGCCCACTGTTTATGTCACCGTCCCTTTTTCATGAAATTCCCAGTACCCACAAACCCCACCAGTCATGCCCTTATTCTGACCGTAACATTATGCTCATGCATGAAGTTATGCCACACACTCGTTGGGACTAAGCATTGTTATTATAATTTCATCTACCTTAAAATTTGCCAAACGTCCTCTTCAAGCCCCGATATGATGCCTCTTGTTTTATCCCACCGGAAGATCCCGGTCCAGCAAAACGGGTGATTTTCCCCATCGTCTTGCTGGACCTCCAGCAGAGCAATTCAGTTTAGCCCTCAATATTTGTGCTGTGCAACATCACCGTCACCGAATTGATCATTTATGGCTCCTCTCCTCCACTTGCTGACGATACCAAGGTAGCACACGCCTTCCCAACCGGCGACGTCACCCTAACTACCTAATTTTCGGTGTGATCTGGATTCTCTCTCTCTGGTCCTTTAACTCCGATATATTTTCCTAGCCCCAAGTGTCAAGCGCCCTCGAGTCGATTCCATATTGCTTCTGGGGTGCTCATCTGTAATGGGCTGCTTAGACTTTCTCCTCCAGAGATCGGGGACCTAAGTAGCTCACCTGCTCCTCTGGGTCCACTAGCTATGCATGGTACCGACTGACCAGAGCCCGCAAAATCTGCGCCTTTGTTCACCGCTCAATCCAAAGTGAACCAAGTTTAATTGCCACCCTTAAATATTCCTGAAAACGAGTCCAGAATTTTCTGCAGTACTGACAGGTAGCCGGCCTCTTGTGAAGAATGCGCAGCGCCAATTTTCTAAGTCCATATTTCCGGACTCGTACCCACGACTGCATTGCTTACTACATTACTTGATCTCGATCCTTTATGACTGGGAATCGTTTCGTTTAACCCCGGTTTCGCGCATCTCCTGATCCCCCAGAGGGCTAATGTTTGCAGACTTTCCCTTCCCTAAAATATCTGCAAGTCCGATTTTTTGCTCTCGCTGATTAATTCCCCGACCTGTTTTCCAAACGCTCTTTCCTTTGCCTCCACACCAGCTTAATGAAATAATTTTCTTTTCATATCTGCACTATACTATTTCACGTCGTGTACAGAAAGACCCTTGGCCTCCACTTTTCTGCTGAGGAGCCCAGGGATGTTTTCGTGCCGCAGCCTGCACAGAAAACATTTTTGTAGAGGACCCCAAGCTCTTTTTAGCAGCTCTCTATCACTCATTATAACCTTATTTGGTATTGTTTGCACTGGCCTTCCAGTTTAACCCCACATTTGGGAGTGATTGCCCTCGTTCAGTTATCGGCGTTGTCTTGCTGACCCCTGTGCAGCATGCCTGCTTCTAACGCATGCAATGCACCTTACTCCCAAGGTGCAAAACTTCCACCGAAGCCATCTCAGGCTTGCCCCTTACATTCCTTTTGCGCTCACATTCACCGCCCTTTTAAAGTTTGGCCCTAGGCTTTTCAACCCCAAGTGACTCAGCGTTGCATTCTTTTCAGCAGGATTCCAACCCTTACTTTCCGTGTCGGCTCTCTCCAACGTGCAGTGCTAACTAACCATGCCCTGACTAAAGTTGATCGTAAGAAGGCTACAGTTCTTCACTTTTTGAAGCCACGACACTCTTCAATCATGCGGTATTGAGTGCGCACAAGAGTAGTCTACCTGATGAAGCGCACAAAGTGCACCTCTTGTCTGACACCGCAGCCAGTGAAGTCATACTTCCACACATTGTTTTATGCCTCCGTTGGACACGGTGGCTGACAATAACGTTCCATCCTCGTTTGGCTACTGCGGACGCTCCTAAGTTCTGCATTCTACTGTCACGAACCCACTGGTAAGTGCCTATTCGTTTGCCAGCTCCGAAATCTGTCCGCTCCATCGGACGCTCGCTGTTTACTTTTCCGGTTTGCCTGAGATGTTTTACTTGTTTGGTTTGTTGCTGGAGTTCTTCTTCAGGGCACAAGCCAAAAGCATGAATACTTAGTAGTTCGCCATCATGCAGATCTGGGTGCATTTACGAAGGATACAGAGCTCACGCGGTGGTTAATATTCCCTGACGAGTGGGTTGCCCGTTGCGCTCTGCCGTGGTGCTTTTGGTACTCCTTCAGTAGATCTGGTGCTCTGCTTACCGTCGATTGCGCTGAACTTGGCCTTTACTTTGGTAAACCCATAAAAGAGTATCATTGTCTGCCCTCAGCTGCTGGTTTTGACTAGTCTATAGTGTGTCATGTTTTTGGTGGTGCCCTGAAATACAGGCGAATAAAACTACTATTTATTCTCTAAAAAAGCATGTGGTGGCGCGGAGATACTAATAATAATAAGAGTATTAACCCACACTGATTTGCAAGCCTGTTGTCACCTTTACACCTAGTTTGCCCGATAACGCCCAGATCGTCAAACATGCGTAAGAAGTATGCTCTCCTATCAATTAGATCCAGGAAATACCTTTCAACGGCTCCATATGGACAATTGTATAAAGACATTACTATTCCCCTAATAGCGAAAACGAAATTCCCGTGTTTGCACTGCACCGCTCTTTTTGGAGCCAGAACAATGACTAAGTAACTGGGTTCCTCTATTCCACTTTATGATATGGGACGGTTGCGGTTATGCGCTAATCCCCTGCTCTCCTGTAATCCTCCACCATTATCTTTGCAATTGGTATGAAAATGTTATTAAGAAACTTTGTGGCGCGAAACTAAAATTTCAAGGTCAGGTGTTGTAGAAACGTTTTTTGGATTCCAGCCCATCCATAGGTCTTTACCCATTTTTATACTAGGTAATTATTTATTTACGGTGGTCCCCCAAGAAGCCGCGATCTCACAGGCCCGCGACTCTCCCTTCTTCAGTAAGCCTACTCTTGTCAGTGTCAGTTCCCAGTTCGTCGAGCACGCTTAGTCCCCATCTATATAATAATAATATAATATATATACAATTTAATATAATTGTCCCTGTGGACGTTCTACCACTGTCCCACGCTTCCACAATGCTGTCTAAACTACCAGCTCACATAGGTGACTAATATTGACTGAGACCGTCGCAATACGATTTATAGTTTTTCCACCACTCTAGAGTTCCCTCATCCTTTTTACCTTAATAAAATATTCCTTAACCTAAACCGAAGCATCACATTATGCCACCACTCCTGCCTGCCTCCTCAAAGTGGTTGCTAGATGCCGAATCTTCGTCATCTATCTCCCCAATGTGTTCAAAGAAGCGCCCCACAACCAGAAGATCCAGCTGCCAACTCCCTCACCTTTCGAGGCCGGTAAACGTGGCGCTCCAAGCAACCTCCGTTTGTTCAGCAGTACTTACTGACATCTCTTTGCCTCCTCAACCCAGCAACACTCTTCTCTCACCGCTTGCAGTAGGACCTCAGGTCCTGAAAAACCTAGAAAACCTCGGAGCCCGCCTGCACAAGATGGAAAATGAAATGTCCTCCTTTCGAGCCATACAGCTTGTTGCAAGTCTGCTAAATCCTGACGCAACATGCGATCCAGCCAATCTGGAATAAGCTTCAATTTTAATTGACACGATCGCCGCTGAGATTTGTCAACGCATTGAATGCCGTCATCAGGTCCTATTATTCAACGCGCCTGATAGAATTTCGCTTGAAGACACAAAAACTGCCATCTTAACCGCATGTGGCATGCTTGACACCACATGCACAGCTCGACGGCTCCGAAAGTTGGAATCAACCATGTGCTGCCCAATAATACTGCAATTCCGGGACGAAACGATGCCATGCGTCTGATAGCATCCTAGGCTTTTCTCTACTCTACCGAAAAATTCCGAACCATGAAGATTAAAGCCGCTCGTACTCGAATGCAAAGACAGACTACCAAGAAGCTACTACCTAAATACCATAATTCAGTCACTAGAAACTACCAGATTAAACCCTCCTCCACTTACCAATCCACGCGATTTAGGACATTCGACGTTACTCAACCACAGATACCCAATGTGCCTATCTCCCCGAGCAACCACGCAAGTCGGTCCACCGTCGATACATGCGAGCATAACAGCCGAAAAACCTTCCACATCAAACTTAAACTTACAGAGTCTGTCGAATTACCCGGCCTCATCTACAGTGGCATTGAAATCTACCGGGCCCCCAACCGTCCCTGATAACGCTGAGGCGGTTGTTTTATCAATTCCCACTCTACACTCTGACTCTACACCTCATTCTGATGCAACACATAAGAATCTGTTGGCTCCGATCCTCACGAATTTTCAGACCAACTATCATATCCCGCCTCCGGGGTGCCAAATCGACTCCTCCGGCCCCCTAGGTACCCCGACACCCCATATGATTAACAAAACGAACAACCCCACAAGCGTGCGGATTACTGATGCATCTATGAGAGAAACTCACAGATGTCCCATCACAAACCTTCGGCCGCCATGTCCTGCTGTAAGCCCGGTCCCATATGCTGTCGTACCTAAACCTGTTGCGCCACCAACTGCTATTACTTACGTTGATGCTCCAATGGTACCCTTATATTCTCAGGGCTCTGTGATTAGTGCCAGCGCTGGACCAACACCAAACTATCCAGCAGCTTCTAGCTTCATAGCCTTACAAGACCGTGGGCCCTCCATCGCTCCTCCAAATGGACTTTTCGCTTTACCACCCACGAAAACTGCAAATATCCCCATCAGCCCGGTAGAACTCTCTCCAGGTCCTGAAACGACTGATGCGGCACATCTCTCGGCCAGAGCGATGACTACACCAGTCGTTGGCAGTACTTGTTCTTGTCACAGACCTCCTTACCTGCTGTCTCTCCACGTTCCACCTCCACCAAAATACGCCTTCATACTCAAGCATTTATCGCCAAGGCCGCGATACGTAAAGCACACTCAACCGCACCCCCGAGAATCTGTCCCTTGTTCTTCACAAGATAACTCGACTTTGCTCCGGCCTCCCCATAATTACATGACAAGTACTTCAAACCGCAAGTACCACGTGCTTTGTAAAGCCTGGCATCCGCAAATACCGGCAGTCGGCTCAGACCCTTATATGCTTCCACCATCCTGTTCACCCACTTCCGTCCCACCTGTAGACCATTTTTGGATGCAACCTATCACCCCACGTCCACCACCTTTTTCTGCACCATATCCCTCTCCACACCTACTGAATATGCGGATGACTTCACATCCCGAAACTCTCTGTTCAGCTGCACACCACCATTCCAGAGACATTCCCTACCCCATAATCAACCTCATACTCTACCTTCTACCGTGGATTCAAACCTACTTCACTCACTATTCACCCACACCCCAGTGCTGAATACACTTCGACAGATTCCGAACACACGCCTAGTCAACTCTACTTCATATACCCT
Source organism: Opisthorchis felineus (assembly GCA_004794785.1). Taxonomy (NCBI): domain Eukaryota; kingdom Metazoa; phylum Platyhelminthes; class Trematoda; order Opisthorchiida; family Opisthorchiidae; genus Opisthorchis; species Opisthorchis felineus. Next base: position 213,576 of record SJOL01008920.1, on the reverse strand, counting down.
TACCTCCTCCACCCATTTCCCCCTGGTACCGAACTCCACCGTAGGCTAGGTTAGTAAATTCCTAATTAGTACGGTTTGCTCGCCAATGGACCAATCAATGATGCTGTTTAATGCTAGCTCACTGCTGCCAAAAGTCCATAATCTCTGAGCCATTATCGCCATTGCACGACCAAGTCTGATTTGTGTGACTGAAACATGGCTCTCAGTTTAATCTCCTGACACGGTTGTTTCAATCCCTGATTATAATATCCACCGCTCTGACAGTAGAAACTCAAGGGTTGGAGGCTGTGCTATCTATTCCAAATCGAAACTTCGTGCAACCCCCATTGATGATTCCAGCCTTGAAAGGGTTCCAGGGGCCATCTGAATCTCATAGAGCAGATCCAACGACCTGTACTAGTAGGCTGTACATATCTACCACCGGCCCCCTCCCCCGCTTCCATTGCTGACCTTTCCCGTATTATCTCCACCGTATTATCTCCACTCATCTGTCCAAATTCCTGCTGGGTGACTTCAACCTACCGGATGTCTCCTGGTGTCCCACATTGGGCCCTACCCTTTACGCCTCGCTGCTTGCCCAACTTAGTGAAGAGAGTTGGTCCCAGATTGTACGCAGCCCCACTCATGGCCTACGTACATTAGACCTAATATTCTCAAATGAGGGTCATCTGGCTACGGCGACAGTTGGTCTATACTTCCCAGGAAGCGATCACGGCGTCGGTTCGTGCAACGCAGTTAGATATGGCACGACTGCTCCTCCGAGTCCTTCCCTCTTTCACCTTCTATCTACAGATATTTTATTGGCTTTTCAGTCCTTGCTGGTCCCCGAGACTGGAACGACCTCTTTCCCTCAATAAACACAACGCATTCGTGACATCTTCTACCAAAACCTACTGAACTCTCTCTACCTTGCTTCTCCCATTAAAACTTTTCACCCTGGTATCTCTCGTCATGACAAGTTACTAAAAACCTTGGATTATAAAATACACCGAGCTGGCAAAGAATGTCGTTACTCTCGGGATTTCTCATTACTACTCCTTATCAGCAAGCTTTCAACTGGCCGAGAGTCCTTACGGCTATCCCTCAAATGCCGCAAAGAGAGCCCCCCCTCGCTGTAAATTACTCAGCCGCCTATTCCGTGGGCGCTGTACCCCAAACAGTCACTCAGTTACTTGTGTGCGTTCCGCTGACGGCAGTTTTATCACTGATCCTGTCAGTATAGCCGACCACCTGAACGCTTACTTTGTCATCTGCTACTTATCTCTGCCTGCCAACCTCAATCCCACAATCCCCGCCGCAATTTTCATATCTCCACAACAGAGTAACCGCCAGTCTCTTAGCAGCGTAACCATCTCCCTAGCTGATGTATCAGCCCTTCTTCAGACCCCAAGGACTCCGCCGTGCTGGGGGGTGACGGCCTACCATCCCGTGCCCTGAGACATGGCGGTCAAGATGTCAAAACCTTTGTCCTAAATCTTTTTAATCACTCAATTAACCCTGGAATCATCATCTCCAAGTAGGAACAATCTATTGTCCGCCCTCATTTCAAATCCATATCCAGGCAAACTACTTCCAACTACAGAGGGATCCGTCGTACCCCACTTTTCATGCGAACCCTTGAACGTCTGGTCAAAGGCCCATTTACCAGGTTCCTCCTAGCTACAAATACCACAGATGACCGGTGGTACGGATTCCTGTCTCAGATATCCGTCAATGGCTGCCAGCTTCACTTCTCTGAGACCTTCATAGCACCTTACGATACCGGGCACTCCGTTGTAAAAGTCTATTTGGATATCCAAAAAGCTTTTGACCAGGTCCCTCATGCATCCCTGCAGAAGAAAGTCAGTTCTGTTGGCATCACTGTTGGTTCACCTCCTACCTGTCTGATATGTCACGGATAACACAAATCGGTGATAAACAGTCATCCCTACCACCGATCACCAGTGGAGTCACTCAAGGGGGCTTGCTAGCCCTATCTTCTTCCTGCTGTATATCACCGACGGCTTAGACGCCGTGTCCCATGGTAAACCCTTCCTTTTCGCGGACGATATAAAAACCACGTACACGGTTCCCCCCTCTGTCAAAACACTTGCCTTTCGCCAGATCCCACAAGACTTAGACTCTCTGACTCGCTGGTCAAGTGCCAATAGCCTAAGCTTCCCCTCTTTCAAGTCCCATATAACTTCCTGCGGCTGCTCCGTCCCAGCTGGCACGTTCACAGTTAATGAGAACCATGTCACTCATTTCACAAAGTTCAAAGACCTTGATCTCAGATACTCCCGTATCTTTAGCTTTTCGCATCAAATCCAGTTCCAGGTTGCCCGGGCACGTGGACTCTGCTTTCTAATATTACGCTTTTCCTCTTCGAGACATGAAGGTCGCAATTTTCAAGCTATGCGTGCGACCAATTGTGGAATTCTGTCCCGCTTTCTCTTCTCTTTATACCCAAAGTTGTAGGCTAGCACTTGAAAACGTCCAACGTTCTTTCCCACAGTCCGGACATTTCTCCTACCGCTCCCACTATATAATCTTGGGCCCTGAGCATCTATGGCTCAGACGGTTAAAGTTAAATCTAACTCTCCTACACCGTCAGTTGTACCAAAATGCTTTTTACGGCGGAGGTTAGGCCAAGCGTGAAGTCATATACTCCTTATAAAATTCCGTAAATCCAGCAGCCTCTTGGTGTGTCTTCCAGGCGCATATAAACCTATGCCACTACTTCCTCCTGGTTTACTACACTGGCATCTGGAACAGTCTCCCCGATCGGCTTCGAAATATCACACACCAACCTACGTTCTCGCCGTCTGTAGACAATTTCTTCACGTGTGAAGCCGTATCCAACCCCCCCCGATCTCCTTTATGAATCGGGTCCAAACCGCTTCTGAGTTTGACGAAGGTACGATTGGTGCACGAAAAAATGAGTAAAACAATGATTTAAAAAAATTAAACACCACCTTATTATACCTTGTTATTCCTTTGACTTGCTTGGAGGAAAAATTACCCACAGCACCTGCTTGATCAGATTATGCTCTCTAACCGGCCCGACTTCATCCGAAGACAACTTATACCAGGCTCTATCCAGCTAGGTCCCTGCCCCACACTACTCTATTCGCTCTGTTTGATGAGTGGTGCCTCGTCTTGCCTAACTCTACCCAACATAAACCAAGGAAAGAACAGAGTTTGTCATACCTGAGGACGTATTATACGCCACGCAACCCATTCAACACACGCACACACAATATTGCGGCAGGCCTCTGCTTGGCTCGGTAGCTAACGCTCCGTCACTGTTTAGCCATGATTCACACGCTCTGGGCATCTCCGTTCTGTTCCTATTGTCCCAATTGTAGCTGCCGCCTCATTCACCTCCTCCGCGGCCTGCTTTTTCCAGCAGCTGTTTGCCGTTTGCTTGTTCGAAGTGACTGAGCTGTTTTACTGACTGGCTTTCCCCAGGCCGGATAAAATATCTGGTAACTGGAGTTCTTTATTATTGCACAAGCCGTAATTGTGACTAGTTGGTAGCATTCCACCTTGCAAATCTGGTAGCATGCGCGATAGATGAAAACCTCGTATGGTGGTCAGCACGTCCTGCAGGGAGGGTCGCCCCGTTTCTTTGTACCATGGTGCGTTCTTATACCCGCCATCCCGCCATTAGCACGGGTGCATTGTCCATCACCGGTGTTTCTCTGCATGTCTTTTAATTCAGGAAATCTACAAAAGAGCACTGTTGTTTTCTGTTTGTCGCTGCTGGGCTGTAGTCGACGGTTGTGTCGTTTAGCTGGCAACGCTGTAAACTACGGACAGTGTGAAAAAAAGAAAAAATGGCCTTACGGAGCTGCAGCTGCCTTTGTCATAATTGGGGTTTCACCACACCAAAGCCTACTTCGTCAACCAAACAAAACACACGCACCTACCTACCGCTCACAGGAGTGGATAAATACAAAAAATGAATAATATATACGCAGTTAGGTTCCTGAACCCCTCACTACCAGCATATAAAGCTAGCGTCTAGAGACTTCTTCACCATAAACCACTCGTTGATTGAAGCTGAGAGCAGTGCTTGGGGGCCTAGTGACCATTACTCTTACATTCAGTTTCACTCCTAGATTATGGTATTGTCCAACTCACGGAATAACCCCAGAAAATCTAGACAACCATCTCGGAATTTCTGCTCCCGTCAGTCCTTGTGGTTGATTTCCATTACCACATATCGTCTCCGCGTACTTATAATGATTTTTCTGTCTCTCAAAATATAATAGTCTATATAGGCAGGCTTAGACACTCTTTGATCGCTAGGCTACTAAGTACCAAGTAAGTAAGCTAGTACTAAGTACTTCCCCTATCCCGTCTTACTTAGTCACTTGTTGTCATCACCCTAATTGTGGTCAACTTTTCAGTTTATTCTCTATTTTTTGACTTGATCCTATCTGTTGCCTCCTAAAACTCATCAGGCCTTACTGATCTCATCGTATTTCCTATTATTCTCAAACTGCGGACTTCGGTATTACCAGATCAGGATGCTCTGTTCGTATGTTATCCACTCCACCTGATCTGCTTTACACCCGAAATGATTCTTATCAGGACGAAAAAGTTCCTGCGATCTTATACTTGCTTCGTTTTACATCTCCGGATTCTCCGGGCCAACCCAAAAAATCCCGCTGCCCAAAGAATTGACCAGCCCAGCCCAATCACCTCAAACATGACGCCCGTCACGCGGTTGTCCAGAAACTGAAGTACGTCAGTGCAATTATGGCACGGCACAGCCATACCCAAATCGAAAGCACATCCGCAATCATCCACTTCCTACTTTTGACGATGCCTTCTCGCACCCTCGTTCCCCTACCTGCAACTGCGACCAAACCCTTCACCTAACCCCAGGGATACGTTCATTCTAGTCTGCTAAACCTTCCGTCCAGATGTAAACATCTCGTTGTTTTTCATTCTATGCCCCTCACAAAGTCAGTCAGTTTCTGTGCAGTTCGCGTTCCGTCTTGCGCGTTAGCACCAACTCCCCCCCAAGTAACTTTTGCACCCGACCCCACTCCAACAGCGACACTAGCGAGTCTCAACAGTTTCAATGTGCCCCGTGACTGTGAGACTCGCTACCATTTATGCGTATTGCTGCTTCCTCTACTTCATCATCCCTACTTACATTTCTGTGACCCTGGCCGCCGAGCCTTAGAAGCACACCCAAAAATTCTCCGAAACCAAAGTTCGGATGAGGGAAAATTTAACATAAGGTTTTAGCATTTTATGGTATTTATTCAAACCCTTTAGATCTTCTCATGCGGCCGCAGTTTTGTTTGAGACTGCTTAAACGTACCCAAGACCCACAAAGTGCGCGGAATTCATATTTTAATAGCTCGCACTGGCTTCGCATGATGTCTTCGTGAAGACGGTGGGGAATTGTATGGAAAAGCCGGTTTCTTCACATGTTTCCTACTGTATTGGAATTGGAAGATATTAAGTTTTTTTCCATCAGGGTCACCGCGCGCTATGCCGGGTGCACGGCAATGTTCTGTCTTCAACGGTATACTGATCTGTTGATAGTAGCGTCGAAAGAATTAGTGGGTTTGTGCGCAGAGCAAGCAGACAATACAATAGGACGGCCAGTGCTTTGAAGTTCTGGAACAAATTCGACGGGTTGGGACGGTCTTGCAAGCTATTGTAACGATCGGTTCGCAAATATTAGGGATACATTGAACCACGGGCAAGCCATCAGACTGGATGTGGCAGTCGCTGTACCCTCATTGCGACGCCGTAATTGGGTTTGTGGACGGCTCCGTGCACGAACATCTTGGGTGAGTCAGTTAGGGTTATCATTTTAGTTAGGATTGTTCAAGGAATCGTGTCAAATTAAGACCAGGATTGTTCAAGAATATCCTTGGGTTCGTCGAGGGCGAATGGCGGTTCATTGCTCTTATTCAAGCGAGGCAATTAAAGAGCGGGGTCTACATTGGGGACCCAAAATGGGAAAAATGTCAGAGTCCTGGTAGAGGGCAATATGGTGCGAGTTAGACTGCAGCCAGAAATAGCAGGCAGCCAAAAGTGGTCACAATTTCTACTACCGCAACGGGGCGACACTGCCCGATTTCAAAAACGGTGGTCAATATGCAGGTGTAGATAACAGGTGCGCGATCGATGCGAACGGGTGTGGGCATATGTGATTATGAGGGTTCTGCATTGGCTTAATTGTGCGCAACTACGGTAGCCCGGAGGTTACAGGGAAATCAGATCAGAGAAGAACGTGAGTGTCTGGTGGTGTTGCGCGTTTGTACGATTAGGTGACCTCAGAATGGCTTAGTTACAGTTTAAAAAAAGCGTCGAGCTTTGCAAAACGAGTTACCTTTGAGGCGTGATACCGCGTGTATTTATTGAGTCTCTGTTTGCATTTTTTGCTCTGCTATCAATGAATTTTTTGTTTCATTGGGGGATTGCCCGGGCTATATGCTACAACCAGGGCAAACTGAGGCCGGAAACACAGGAGTCCGACAAAAGTTGCTTCCACTTTAGTTTTCCATTCCTGCATTGCAAAAGGCAGATTAACAATTTCAGCATTCTTCATTCCTACTTAATTTCGTGATCGATGAGATAATGAGACGAACGCTGAAATGTCTGCTGAACCCCGGTTTTCAAATATCTTCTGACGAAAACCTTGTCGAGCATGGATATGCAGGCATCGCTCTCACATTCGAAGAAGAGGAAAAGGCGCAGATGTTTTTGGATGAACCGACCAAAGTCATCCCATCCTTTGGCATGCGCCTTACACCCACAAAGTGTAAGGTCATAATAATAAAGTTATTTCTCAACTGGTGGGTGGCATACGCTTAGGCATAACCATGAGCTTACAGTCAGATCAAAACATGAGTTTGTTCGTAGTTGCGGGCGATATGGTGCAGTCAAGAAGAGAAATGGAATAGTTGCGTGTGTGCTATCAAACTGGGTATGGCAGTGCCATGCCATCATTGCACTGGCATACTTCCGTTTCTGGACAGCCCCGAAATGGACGTCATGCTTGAGGTCACGGGGCCGGGATGTGCAATTCTCTGAGAAGCGGGGTGTTTTAGGTTGGCCGAGGGAATCCGCAGAGGTAGAACAAAGCCGATGTAAGATCGCAGGTTGTTTTCTGGTCCGGTTGGAGTTCGCTGTGGGTGTAGATGACAAGCCAGGTGGAGTGGATAACAGGCAAACAGGGCCGAAGGTCGAGGCTTGGGCAAATGAGGGGATGGGATGATGCCAGCAAAGCCCGGTGAGAATGGGGAGACATCCAATAGATTAGGTTGCATCAATAGAGAGCAAAAACTTAACGTTTACCACAATTAAGGTGGTGAAAACAAGTGATTAAATGAGACAGGATAGGGGTAGATTTGTACTTAGTAGACTAGCGAGCAAGCAGGGGTTGAAGTTGTTAATATATGCTATTGTAGTACAAGAGGTCTGGAGCAAACCGGTACGAGCACACAGAGGGCTGGTGTGGTTAGAGAAATCAAACATATAAGTACTGACGGCAGTAGGACTTCCGAGAGGATCCACTAATTTTTCTCGAATTTATTACGTGATTTGGACAGTACCATAATCTAGGAAAGTGAATGTAAGAGGAATGTTCACTAGTCCCCGAAGCACTGCCCCTGGACATGCAGTCGCTGAACAAGCCACTTACAGTCCAAGGAGTTGCATACAAATTTGTGGAGCGTTTTATACACATCCAAAGTTGTATTAGTTTTGATTGTGATGTGACAGATGAGGCCAATGCACGAATCTGCAAAACTCTGGTTGCGTCTGCTAATTTGACACACCCATGGCATCAAAGCAGTATATCACTGAATTTCGAGGAACGTGTGTATCAGGCTGCAGTACGGGATGCTTTGTTGTATGGCTGTGAGACTTGTCCTGTTTGAACAACGGAACTGAAACGTCTTCAGTTTGACAACCGTTATCTCAGAGCCATAGCTCGCGTGGGTCGGTGCCGGCAAATCCGTAATGAGACTGTTAAAAAACGATTTTTCGGTTGTTCACCAAGGACTTTTACTGGAGAATGCGTCCAGCACCAGAAGGTTGGCATGCAAGGCGCATGCGGTCCTTGTGTCCTGGGGCTCAAGTCTGCACCACTTGGTCTTACGACTGACTAGTATACACCCCTCTTTATCTCTAACTTCGCTGCGTCTAATAATGCATATGCATGCCGAAACCTGCTATCAGATCATCGATGTACACACGGCTATCGCATTATCGCCAATGGGACTAATTGAGCAACTAGCGAGTTTACCTTTATATTAGTAAGTCTCCAGCTTCAACGTGGACACCGATCTGGAATTGTAGACAACGGGATTTATTAAGCATTTGGTGAGTTAGCCACTGCGACTTTGTTTATTTGTGTGTTGTACATACGAGTGTATGCGAGTTGTAACTGATTATACATTTTTCCCTTAAGAAACCCTGTCGAATGAAAGCGGCTTCCTGAAACTGTGAACTGGATTGACTACACAATACGTTTGCAACGATGTAACTAATAAATACGAATATGATTTGCCAAGGGTTGTCGTGTACTTTTCAAGCATGGGCTTGGTAGACGGATAACATGTATGGATATGAAGGACCTCGGTTGGTCGTCTATTATGCAGTCTATTATGTATAATCGGGGCCTTATAGTCGGGTACGAGCATGGGTACGGGCCCGGCAGTTACAGTAAGCAGCCAATGCAGGCGTAGCAGTTGTGAGTATAGCGAGCCGTCGTTGGCCATTGGATTAGGTTACCGTGCAAAGGTGAGACATCATAATCAACGTCAAACAAAGACACGGGCCTAGCAGTTGCGACACGTAGTCGAATTGGGTGACAACGAGTACAGTTATGAGTATGAAGGGCCGTCGTTGGCCATTTAATCAGGTTACCGTGCGTGGGTGACGCCTCATAGTCAGCGTCGAACATACACATGGGCCTAGCATTTACGATAAGTAGTCGAAGTGAGTGACAACGGCTACCGCTATCATGGTGGCCGCTTTATGACGTATTCCACATATGGAACATCATATTTCTAATAGGACTGATACAATTGTGTTGGTAATTTGCCCAGGGTTATCTCCTGACGCTGTATTGTCCACAGGCTAGTTATGAATATCTGGGAAAGGGAATCAACCACAGGGACGGCACTCGCATCTCTACTGCACAATTCATGCTGTTGTCTAACAGTGTTGTACACACTGGAAGCTGTGCACCGTAGGAAAATGTGTTGTGACGAAATTCGCGGAAAAAAATCACTCATTTGTTAAATCTGAAGAGTATAAGGCAAACAAACGCAAATGACAGATTTTCCCGGGTGGGATTTGAATTGGAAATTATGTAGATGTTACTTCATTCTTAAAGAAAACTGAAGAACGCCAAAATTTGCTAAAGTGCGACTTCATGATTTATCCCTCGGAAACCGGTAATAAAATGCGAATGGGTGATGGTCCGTGATCTTGACATTCCGCTCACTTAAACAAAATGCTTTGCGCAATATACCACCGGAAGGCGCAAACGAATTAGACTAAATCCTGGTAAAAGTCGGAACTTCGAAAACCATTGCGTTTCGGCGAAAACAACAATAATAATAAATGTTTATTCCCAACTAGTAGGTGGCATACCTTCATGCATGATCATAATGTTACGGTCAGAATAAGGGCATGACTGGTGGGGTTTGTGGGTACTGGGAATTTCATGAAAAAGGGACGGTGACATAAACAGTGGGCATTATCCAATGTAGACTTGGTCACGCCTGAGGTGACATGGGTAGGGAACCAAAATTACAAGGGCTCTTTCTTTCTTATGGGGAACACATCAGGTTAGACAAGATACGATC
>SJOL01008920.1:144775-192576 GCA_004794785.1 Opisthorchis felineus | reverse complement strand
ACGCCCCCCGCCTATGACGCTGTCCCTTTTCCCAAAATCCCTGTACCCACAATCCCCGCCAGTCATGCCTTTATTCTTACTGTAACCTGATGATCATGCCTGACGGCATGCCACCCACAAGTTGGGAATAAACATTATCATTATCATTATCAATGGGATCAAACTATCCCCCAAGCACACAACACAATAGGTCGATAATTTTGGAGATATTTGTATATGTCTTGAGTAGTAAGGCTCTTGTCAAATTCTTCGGCCGAACTGCCGCATTTTTGGCGAGGGTCTTCTGCATTAAAAGAAATGGTTGCTTATGCCGAACCTCTAGGTTATCTGTTGGTTTTCACGCAGTCGGTAATGAAAAACCAGTCACACTGGGTGACTGAAATATGGACTTTGCACCTTCTTAGACTAAACTGGACTGAACTGCCGTTGTTCCGTGTACTGTTTGCCATTGGGAACAGCGTTGAGCTTACCACCTATGTTTGATTCTTCTGCACCTGGCTGGATTTTGGGGTCGCCGCTACAAATGGTGCAGCCGAACGCGACGTAATAGAGTACTGCTACTTTCTTGCTGCCTGCGTTCACAAATACCGGATAACCGTCCTGCACATAAACAATCAACACACTCGCGTCACTGCTTTTGATGAATCCATGCAGCAACCGGTCTCTTGTCGATAGTATTCGACGCTGGGTTAATTTATCGCCCAGTCATGACGAAAGACAAGCAATCTTAGAATTGAAATTCCCACCGGAAGCTATAAATCAAGAGCATGAACAACTTTTGAAATAAACCTCAATGCAAGTTTCTCTTCTGCAGAGCACAGTTTTGAAAAAATAGCAGGTCAGATTTAAACCGGTCCTCGTTCACCTGAAGAGGAAAAAGATTTCTACACGATGGGTCCTGGACAGTCGTGGAGAGTGTTTTTTTGAGAGACCGACAAGCGCTGCGAAAAACTTGTGGGTCTACGCCAGAAGCACGCCCACGCCACACCTGGACCTTACCACGTGATGGTTAAGGTTAGCTTGAAAAACCGTAGAACTCTCCGTCAAGACAGGTTGCAATCATCCAATCTCTTCAACCCATTGAATAGCGATCACCTCCGCCAGCAAATACTAGCGACAGTCCAACCAAGCTTACCTACTTAAGGACATCTTTCAGCATGCTATGAATTGCAGCTTTGCAACGTGCCTAGAAAACACACGTAGTTCGACCATATTCACTGGTTAGGACGAGCGGCTTAAGATTGGCTGCAGGCCAGTCAGTCTGACAAAAAGTCACTGAAAATTTTTTGAACGCACCCACAAAGACGCCGTTTTCTACCCGTCGCGATGAAACAACTTGATCTCTCCGGCTTGTCACAGATTCACACAAGGCGCTGCGGATTTGCTGCTCTCTACGGAGAAGCTTTTGAGTTGATGTGGCGCTTGACAGACATTTTACGTCATATATTTATTTTTATGAGATATCTGGTCGTGCTTCTTATGAACTCCTGTCTTCAGAGAATAAGCAAAAACCGACATGGGTCTCGGTAAGCACTCTCTTGTGCAGTGTCAAACGGGACGAGGAACCTTGAGATATGCGGCATTCTGGACAGGTCCCTCTCAAGGGTCAGGCTTAAAAACGCTCCTGTTTCTCAGCTATGCCAGGAACCTACCCGAAAATCTTGCTGTCTGCCGCTTGCTCCTTGCAGATTACTTGAAGGGTTATGATGCTACGGACAAGGACGCTTCGAAAACGGAATAAGTACTGCAAGACGCTGGTCAGAGGACTAGTGCTCACCGATCAATGTTCCCCCGTGGGATCGAACGTATTTAAGCGGCAGATCTGAAGATAGCTGCCACCCTAGACGATGCTCTGTCGTTAATTCAGCAATATAGCTGTGCCGCTTGGACACCGCGAAGGTTGGCATTTGAGCATTTTCTTCGACGTATCAGTAGCTTATAGGGCTGTCATTGATTTCTCAGTTTTTTAGGAGATTCTAACATTTGCGTAGTCTTTTATGATCTTCACTGGATCTTCATAAAATCTTTCAGTGGCAAATCGAATGAATTTTGTATCGCGCGCGCTTGTCATTCTTTAGGTTTCTCAGCGAACAAGGATATTTATTACGCGTATGGTTTTGGTTAAATCATTTGAGGAGGCTTCTCACATGTTAAGACTTTGGAGGTCAAATAAATTCAGACCTGGTTTTTGTTTGAGACTGCGCGACCAGTTTTGGCGGACTTTTCTCCGGGACTCACGTTTGGCGGTTATTCAGGATGACGGAGCAAATGAGCTTGCGTGGTACCCTAACGGGTCATCGCGGTTGGGTCACTCAAATTGCAACCACTCCATCGCAGCCGGACCTTCTTCTATCCTCTTCAAGAGGTGGGTTTTTTAGTGTTTGCATATTCTTTCGATAGACAAAACCTTAATTGTATGGGACCTCCGCCGACAAGATGGGGAATTCGGAATAGCCCAGCGAGCTCTTCATGGCCACAATCACTTCGTCAGTGATATTGTGATGTCGTCCGATGGCCAGTTTGCTCTCTCTGGTTCATGGGACTCTACGCTGCGCCTTTGGGACTTACATACTGGACAGACTACCCGGAGGTTTTCCAGTCATACAGGGGATGTACTGAGTGTGGCATTCAGCGCTGACAACCGACAGATCGTCAGTGGTTCACGCGACAAAACCGCTAAACTTTGGAATACACTGGGCCATTGTAAATATACTTTTGAAGACGGTGGTCACACTGATTGGGTGTCCTGTGTGCGTTTCTCGCCAAACACAGATAACCCCATCGTTGTCACGTGTGGCTGGGATAAACGCGTAAAGGTGAGCACGCTTTCGATTCTTACACATGTTTTAAGGTATGGAGTTTGACCAACTGCAGCCTGCGAACAACTCACACAGGTCACACGGGTTACTTGAATACAGTCACCGTATCACCTGATGGCTCCCTATGTGGAAGCGGTGGAAAGGATGGACAAGCAATGTTGTGGGATTTGAATGCTAACAAATATCTGTACACATTGAACGCCGGCGGTGTGATTAATTCGCTATGCTTCTCGCCGAATCGCTACTGGCTCTGTGCTGCAGTAGGACCCAGCATCAAGATATGGGACTTGGAAAACAAGGTTCTCTCTGAGGAACTAAAGCCCGAACTTATGTCAGCAACATCCAATGGCAAGCCACTAAATCCTGATTGCACATGCCTTGCGTGGTCGGCAGACGGGCAAACCCTATTTGCCGGGTATACGGACAATGTCATTCGCGTATGGCAGTTGACGCATGCTGGATACTAATTTTTTGAATAAAACTTGGGTGGACTTGCACGTGCTGTGAGTCTCAGCAGCGAGAATAATTTCCATTCAGTTGGTTGGGCTCAAAATGTAAGTTTCAGCTTCATTCCGGGCGTAATCCTTTGCTGGTGTGAGCATTGGTTGATCCTTGGTTGATCGCTTTCAGCGGTTAGCATTTGCAGAATCTTTGGCTAGCGCACTTATTGGTCACTTGGAAAACCCATTTTTATCGTTACTAATCTCTGGGACGTTAGCCGAGTACAGTGTCTCAGGTTGCTGCTGCTGCTGCTGCCTGGAATAAGTGGACAACCATCATGCCTAGAATATCAACCAGCAAGCAGCAACACACCTGGTAATAAAGCAGCCGGTGCATTCCGTTATTCGAAAGGTCCACTCGGCGTTTTCAGCTCGCCCAAAATCAATGGAACAGTTGCTGTAGAGCCGTGACGCATACGGTCTCTAAGACTGATTGGGACATGCTACCGATTAAATCGCCTGCGTCAATCGATATCCTGCTCCGTGAACATATTACACCGCCCAATTTTTTGCCGTTGCGGTTTCAGTAAGAATCCTCCACTTGTCCAAGAAGTTAAGCTCGTGTTCGCTTGTGAACCCCGGAAGCCGTTCAGTGTCGCCTCAGCTTCACCGATCCGATGTTCCAGCTAAAGTCGAACCAGGGGCGTAGGCTTCGGCAACCAGGGTACCGGCTAGATAACAAGCGACTAATTGGTCTTATGTTCGCTTAGAAGATAGAGACGAGGGGAAGGAGGAATTTTGACTCAATGGTTTGATCCAGAGCGCTGATGTAGGGGTTTCCGCAGATATTTTCCTCTATCTTTTGTTGCAACTCTATCTCCTATTGAATCCTGACCTAGTCGGCGGTGTGCCCTTACCTAGCTCAAGGCGCACAGAGCAGGATATTTTCCAAGTCCAGGGGAAACATCAAGGGATACCACGCACAGGGCGAAATATAATCTCCGTAAGAGTTGGGGACACTAGTCAGAACTAGAACCAGGAATCTCATGGAACCAAAGTACCTTAGTTCCGCGCACATTTTTCATTCTATCCACCTGCTGATGAACTAAGATTGCTGGATGAGTCGTGCAGTGTATTTAATAAATAAAGACGGCGCACTGGGTGGGAGCCAGTCACGCTCAGACTGATTCACTTTGTCTGATTTCGGTGCTGGGCACCAGCCGCATCATAGTTTTCACTTCATCCGGCCTCAGCCTGCATTTGCTCGCATTTAGACTTCTTACAAAATTCGTCATGCTGCATGCGACTCAAGTGGATATGCCTGGGAATTTTTTAGGTATCATTTGCTTGCGCTGGCTCAAGGTTTCTGTAGTGAGTAAACTTGACAGCCTGGCGTTCTAGAACTAAACCCACGTACGTGAGAAGGTCGAGTTCCTTAATTTACTGGAACCACAGCGAACATTTCATGACTTCAATAATGAATGGCGAAAATTGCTGCATCTTTACGAGATCTCCATAAAATGTTGAACCGGGAATAATGGAAGTACTTAATGGCAAATGTGACAACTCTTAGACTCAGCTAGACACACTGATAGTTGCGCCCGTAGTGCTTTTATTTTTGGTGCGAGGTAACAAAGATATTAGCTAACGTCGTAAGCCAATGGGTGGTACATACGAATGTGTGTGGGTGTGTGCACGTATCCTTTCTTATGCTACGTCAACTCTTAGACAGCAGCAACAAGGTGCTGGCATCATTCGGGAGGTCCTTTTAAGATTCACTGTAATACAGCACTTCCTGCGAATAAATAGCAATGTTTTTTGTGGGATTTTGGCTACAAAGTAATTTGGATGCAGCAATTTAATCGCCGTTGAACTGAGTCCTTTTTTCTAGACAAAAGCGTGAATCGCGTGAGTAGTCAGAAGGACCACAGTCCTAAGGCAAATGTCTAAGTTAGACAGGTGCCCAAACCATCAGGTTCGTCGGGACCGGGATCCCCTCCGTTGAGTTTCTACAGTCTACATCTATCCAACCGGAGATAGAACACGTATTGGGCCAGGAGTCATAAAGATTGATTCCAGACTAGTATAGTTGTCAGTGAACCGGTTCTATGGCTTTATTTAGGTTGCCTGGTTGAAAGAATGCTGAACGCTTCTGGCAGAATAGCGATTAGTAGGATAATTTGGATTGTTGAAGGGTGTCCGGACTGGAAGACTAGGAATAAACGACTTGTTCCCATGTTAGGGCGATCATGGGAACATCGAATTAGAGATGCCTAGTCGCGACGAATGGATTTTGACAACAAGTCAGCTGCCTGCCTTTTTCGTGAATTCACTCGGCTACGCCGTCGACTTTGGTCCGACCACGTGCTCCATATTCCGGGTGTTTGGTTGGCTCGGCGTGTCACGTTGCTGAGCCAGTTCCATAGCGCATAACCTATGGAGGGAGCAAAACAAACGGTCTTGGCTGCACCGGTGCGTGTTTTTTACGGGGTTGGGGCATCAAAGACCCACCACATCAATGGTTAGAGGTACTCACCAACACGACGGTGTCACGTAACCAGTGGCGGTGTTGTATATATATGTATATATCATTGTCCCATATTTTTATTTCGTTTCAAGTGTTCTCCGTCCCCCCTTTGTCCAACAATGTCCTGTGCCACAGCATTCGGCAACCCGAACTACCGTACACGTTTCACGGTTGTCAAACTGAATTGAACCGAACGAAGGTGAAATGCTCATGAGTATGCATGATATAGTGAATGTGATTCGACATTTTCGTCACCCGTGGGAATCACTGACAAGTTAGCTAATGAATCCGTTATTCAATGGTACTCAGATCTTCCTAACAATTGGTTGCACAGCGAATGATGAACTCGTGGCCTTGAGGCCAGTAGTCTGAGATCTTGATCGGAGCGCCTTCGACCGGTCTCTCTAGGTCTCCCTTGCGAGTTTCAACAGGGACGAATGACTAGGTTTAGACCACATTTGGAATAGAGATTCAGCCGAAAAACGTTTCGTGCAGCCTACAGCAAGGATTTTTTATTAATACCAATGCGGGCTTTATTCTCTTCTGTAAGAGGAGCTTGTTCTCGCGCAAATCGCCGGATGTGGTATTGTAAAAAACTTGGTTATGCTACCCGTAACTCCGAGTGCTTGTGGTTAACTTCGCAAGTCTCACGCATCCTGCAAAGCGAAACCTATTTTTAGCTATCCTACCGAACCCAAGTAAAATGACGGCGTTCCGGTACTTCGCACTCTGAAAGCTGAACTGGTCGCACTACTCCTATTCTACTCGGATTTTGTTTGAGAGTGACAGTTCCTCAATGTTCCTATGCGATGTATCGGGATATCTCGAATATCGTACCAACTAAAACATGAGGCAGCCTGGTACAGCACATTCAGTTGAAGAGAGCATCATAAACGAGGGACTCAGCTGGGCTCCAGGTTAGTCTCACATCAAAAACCAAATTGTTGTGCGGATGAGTGTATAAACCGAGGTTCCTTATTCCTCTTTACCATCATTGACAGTAGCGTTGGACCGATGTTTAACTGCCGTATGACGAATTTTATTTTAGGGAGAAGACAGCATGCTTGGGAGAATACGGTACTGTGCGCGAACATCTCGAGGTCGCCTATATTTTGTGTTGCAGTTAGGGGTGGCATGGCGGTCAGGCACCGAAAGGGTGCTGCAGCTGAATGATTTTTTTCCAATGTATAGCACCTTTCCCGATCTCCCCAATGAAAAGTCCACTGACATCCATGTAGTTACAGATCAATTATATCAGTTATCGCCTGCAATGCGTAGCTATCTATCCCACCTCCCCAGATCATCGGTGAACGAAACCGTGACAGCTGTAACCCCTGTACGATGAGTACACGGTTTTTACAGCTGATGATGATAATAGCAGTTTGGCAGCATTTCAGCCCTCGTGCTTGTTTCAGGTGAGACGATAGACAGCCACTTTCTGGTCTGCGAACATTTGTAACCTCGAATCGAGTCACATAAAACGTATTTACAATGGTAGTGCATGGCTTGAACTCAGAGTGACTTTATTCCGGCAATACCGTTTAGGAACTGTACACATGGAAGAGAAAATCCCAATTTAGTCAAAGTAGTTTGATCTTGTAAATTTTTTCTAGCTACGTTAACGAAATGGTAACATGTCAGTGAAAACTTTCTTCATCACTAGGTTCCCAATGTATCATGTTTTGTTCGGAGGCTGGATCACTTCCAGTTTCTCGTGACGCTTCAACTTCTAATACCTGTGGCAAAAGATAGAATAAGAACGGTAATGCTATTAGCGTGATATAAACTAGTTAAATCACGAGCCCTCAGCGAGTGCGGCACATCGGCAATATACAGTCGACTTATCATCATAATCAACAGCACAACATCAGTGTTCAGCAATGAAGCTTTACTGGAGGACGACCATAATTTATTTGAATGCTTCAATGTGTAGGAGCGAAAAAAAAGTGGATGTGAAGGGGACTTAGTGCTATCCTACGACAATCCTTCCGAGGTTCCTACACCAGACACTCATTCAGACAGCATGGATGGAAACTGGCAACGACAACGCCACTGACATTGACTGGCAAGCATATCTTGCAGCGTTGGCAACCAGGCACAGGAGGATCACGTGGAAGGCCAGTCGCACCCACAATACCCGTACTTCTCGTGAGTCCTTTCACACCCCTCTGCCAGATCGAAGGTTGGCTACCTCTACTTGCACCATTCCGAATTTGGCACGGAAAACTGCACTTCTTTCGGCAAACGGTGGTTTGGCATGCGTCATACATGACCACCACAGCTTCTGCTGCTGGATGGCTCGTTGGTTTGCGAAACTTCTGGGAACTACGTGTTGGTGTACATCAGTTTGGCTCGGCTTTCAAACAGTAAATGCTATGTTCGTTTTGGTTACCGGTGTAAGATGAAGGCGATTGATTCAGGTCGATGGAATTATGTAGACAAGAACTTAGAAAGTTGAACAATTATTTGTTCAGGACAAGCGTATAGATGCAACAGTGTCATCGGCTGCTTTACGCCGCCACGTCAATGGACGTCTATTCTCTACTGCTCAGCATCTAAACCAGTCTTGATATCGTTGTTTTTAACACCAAACGGGGTTCATCTGGTTACCTGTTCGCCGCAACCAAACCGCATCCGAGCTATCCGCAACATTGATAGGATTCATCAGCATCATTGCTTTAACTCGTATACGGTTACGCTCACCGGAGATCAGCACTTCATATTCATAGGCCCAGAGCAGTTTTCTGAATGCAACTTCGCTGCTTCACCGTCTATACACGTCAAGACGTGCGTATTATAGGGCAAATATGCAAGTTCGAGTTGATGGCCGGTATACTGTGGTATTCACCGTGACTGCCTATTATCACCATTGGTCGAATCTGTAATCGCACTGATCTATGGGAAAGCCGTTTCTTGCACACCTTCAGAGCTGCTGTTGGGACGCAATCCCTAACATGTCAAAGGAATAATGTGCGTTGCCAGTGGTTAGAAAATTATTGCACATGGATAGTTTTATCGTTGCATCCAGTCTAGTCAAACCTACACGAACTTAGGTGGTGTCCTCCCTCCCTCAAGGAATAGAAGTCATTGTCAAGAGATGGTCCTTACAGGAGGGGTGAGGCGAATTTTCTCAAATTAAACAACCAGATAGGTGTACAAATCACCATGAAAGAACCTACCAACTTTCATGTGCATCCCAAAGGCGAACACGTGCTGTTCAGCGCAACTGTCAATAAAACATGTCTGTAAGCCTCTAAGCGAATGCTTTCCAGGAATTGATGGCTTCAAATCACAGGATCACTGGCAGTCCATGTGTTACCACAAGTCCTTCGGATTTTATGTGGATGCGCACTACTTACTACACCACTCATAAAGCATGCAAGTGGGCTGTTCGCTTTTAGGATGAACATAAATGTGGGTAGGTATCTCCAAGGCGATTTGTTTAATTTGTTCCCAAATGTAAATTTAATTCAGGTAATTTTGTGCCCTTGCTTTGTGACAAACCAAACAGTCTTTGCGTCTAAATTACGGCGGCTGAAACGTGGCAAAGTGCAGCAACCATGTGCCTGAACCTATCGATTCAAGCTAGGTTGTTAGATGGCTCCCACTCATGCCACCCAGCACACCAGATAAGTTTTGAATGTCAGTAAAAGGTCTCGTCGGTCAGTGTGGTTGCCTAAATCTTAAGGTTGTTTCGGATCATTGTATTTGTGCTGCTCCAGTCGTTTGTTTTGTCACAGCGGAGTCCTAAATGCTTATTACATGCTTTTGTTGATCGCTCTCATCGTTATCGATAGCATGACATTAGTGTTGAACACTGATGCTTCGCTACCTTACAACCTTGCTTTATTTGTAAGCCCTATTGTGAAGAAA
Organism: Opisthorchis felineus; assembly: GCA_004794785.1. Classification (NCBI taxonomy): domain Eukaryota; kingdom Metazoa; phylum Platyhelminthes; class Trematoda; order Opisthorchiida; family Opisthorchiidae; genus Opisthorchis; species Opisthorchis felineus. The sequence continues at coordinate 182,917 of SJOL01008920.1, read as the reverse complement.
TAATAAAAGTGGACGGGGGAGGGACTTAGTGCTGGCCTACTACAATCATTCTGAGGTGCCTACACCTCCAGACACTCACTCAGGCAGTCTGGATAGAAACTGACGGCAAGAACGCCATTGACATCGATCGCTCTCAACAAACCTGCGAATGGTCCCGACTTCCTCACGCATCACTTTTCAAGATGCACTCTGCGGAAAAGTGTTGGCTGTTGGTGTTCCAATTATCTCACTTCAGTCAACTGTTGTGTTGTTAACGTATGTACGGAAGATCGGCAGTAAATCGACAATTGACCTGACCTCAACATAAGTGCAATTATCACAGCCGTTTCTCTGCTTCGAACTTCCCTCTTTTGGGTTCCAAAAGGATCTTCCATGTTGACGGTGTTGTGCGTTACCGATTTTATTTTGAGTTGACACAGCATTAGGTGATCCGTTTTTTCGTCCACTCGAGTGGTCTCCACTGCCTTCCGATGGATCAAGAAAATGTGTCGGTTTACTAGAGCATTAAATTGTGGGGGCGAGATGGTTTATTGGTTAGACCGCGGAGTTACTGACCGGAAGGTCCGTGGTTCGAACCCGACATCTGCCCCTCGACTTCCCCTGTTTAAGCTTGGGCAACCTGGCAGTATCCCAGCCTTCGAGCTTCCTTCGGGTGGCATGTCAACTATGCACCGGAAGGGGGTTGCAGCTGAACGATTTAATTTTTCATTATAGTATTGAATTGTGAGTGCACTATTTACTGTACGGCCGGGTAATCACGTGTATTAGCCTAGCTGGGTGGTTTCAGCATCGACAAGACAGTATGTTTGCACAACTTCGCACAGATTAGCTAGAACAAAGTCATACATTTATTGGCCTCTTAGTCATACTCACTTCTATGTGAACCCTCTGCAAGTGTCTCCAATGGCGATGCTATCGGGAGGTCGAAGGAACTGGGAAATCACCGCAGCCAATGAGGGATAGCTGGACTCGTCTTGAGAGACAGTCATTGTCGAAGCAGCTGATATCGAATTGGCGCTGGCGAGTGGTCGCTGTTGAGATTTGCGGGTTGGCAACTGCCAGCTGTGAATTTTACACACTGAACACGGTGGTGGTGTCAAGTAGTCAGGCTATGACCACTTTAGCAGCATACCCTGTCACTTTTCCGTTTGCTAGGATACGAAACTCATCAATGACTGAATCAGCTGCACTTGGACTACCTGATATCACTGCATCCACAAAACTTGCATGTCCATGATTGTCTATCGGTTCCAATCATGAATTTCTTAATGATCAGACTCCGTTCTGGAAGCTGCTTGCTGACCATATTGGGTCAGCTCTTCTAACTAGATTACGTCCGAATGCATAAGTGGTGGGGTTCGCACTACGGCCAGCCATTTTACTTGTGCTCATTGGTCCCAAAACTATTGGCAAACACGGGAAAGTGCATTACTGATAAGTTGCGTGCTTTTCCGCCGGAAGAGGAGAACGTATCGCACGCTCCGATGATCTTCATCTTCACATGATCTTTACAGATTTAGTTCCATGGGAAAAACTCCCAAGGCGTCTATAAGAGATCATTATGAAGATCTGTTTTATCAGGAGATATCTTACAATGTGCCGACTTCGTCAGGGTTAAAAACGCTAAGGATTCACTTAGCGTTCACTACTCTTGTTTTATCGTGGATGGCCGTATATTGGTTGCGCCGGAACTGAGCCTGTCAGATTACGCGATAAAGAGAAGACAGAGAACCCGGGACACTGCTGTATTGTCAGAACAAACATACATAGCTTCTACGTAAATAAATAGGATGGCTAACTGGCCAAATATGGTCGTTCACTTGTTTGTTCTTTCCAGCCAGTGGTGGCGTTCCTGTCGTGAGCAATTTTCACCCACTCCGCTGGTCGTATGCTGCTAAGCCGTGTTTGGTAAGCTCCGCCAGCGCACCTGCCATCCGGAACGTGTGGTACCGATGGTGACCGTGGGGACGCGTCGTTCTCTGTGCATGTACTTTTCACGTCTGGACGCGTCCCGACGATTCTCGGTTTACTGCTACTGACAGGAGAATCCAGATCATCGTCATCATCATCTGTAAGAACCACGTACTTGTCGTACAGTGGTTGTGGCTGCCAACCAGATCATTAAACTGCATGTCGGGATGCTGCAGTCATTCCAACTCGAATTTGTTACAGTGCTCACTGCAACCTGCCCTGTCGCGGAAGGCTTGTGGTTCCAGAGGCCTCAGGTTGTCCAGTCTCTGATGAGAATATCGCAGGTTAATTATCATCCCACAATCGTATGCAAAAAGTTTATTTGAAGTCGCCCAATAAATTTATGAAACTTCAGTCAAAAAAGGAGTAGGCTTAAGTGTGTTTTGGTAAATTTTTCCACAGTGGATACGACTATAATTCAAAATGTGGATCGTTTTCATCCAAAGTGTCGCACACCTCTTATTTTGCATTACCCTAAAACATGGTGCGATACCGACTAAAACTTGAGTGCCTTAAGAGCAGAGTGGAGAGGCATGCAGTCTGCCATTTCGGTGTGAAACACGAACTACTTTGCGGTAGTAAGTAGCTTGTGTTCGGATTGTTAGTCTGACCCGCCCCTCAAGGTTTGCGCACAGATTGACTAAGAGACCGTTCGGTCTCCAAAGATTGCTGCATCGAGCTGTTATGGGACTTGGTTTGCGGGTTGGAATATTCATTAGTGTTTACCGAATTGACGACAGCGATCTTCCGATTCAAGCTGACAATAGCTTTTCACGATGCTCTTAGCGCTGGCTCACTTCCAATGTGTGTCATGTTTTATTGAGGGGCCTGCAAATTACAGATACTTGGGTTTGTAAGTTTACTGCGTCATTTACATTCCCTCCAGGTGGCTAGACACGATTGTAACTCTAAATGTAGTTGGCTACATCGTGGTTACCCTTCAGAAAACGAACGGATGAACTCATCCCCTAATCGGGATGGAGGAAGAACAAAACAGTTTGACATTAGCAGATGAAGCAAACTGTGAGCATATGGATTGACAAAATTTTCTTTGTAAATAACGAGTGATTTGTCCGAGATTATGCGCCGTCAGATACTATATGAATAAACTGTGCTTAGGCCTACAATTCAATGATAATCAGTTCCATCGCCTGGAACCTTTCGACCACATTTTGGGTGGTTGTATAGGTAGGCCCATAAGGCTCCACTGGCGCGTCCTCTCAGAACACGTGCCAATAGAACCTCGAATCCACTCCCGCCCACGCATAACAAGCGCAAATGTGTGAGCCAGTGCTGGAATACTAGTTCTACGAAACTCTTAGACAGTGCGACCAAAACGTAGACGTCGATTGAGCAGAATGTTGGTTATTCAACGAACAACCAAACTGAAAGGTTTAGAGAGAAGAAGCTAACCGTTGGTAGTTGGCTTATTGTTCTCCACACCCCTTACGGAATACTAAATATGAACTACGCTACAATACATAAATGATTGTTTTGGTGTACGTGATCAACTGGGTTTTTCCATAATCTGAAGGTCTCTAGTGTTGAATCATCTATTCTACGAGCGTCAGTAGTATGCGAAATAACAGTGATTTTTACTTGGAGTACAAAATTTCCGGCAGGTAAATACTAGTCCAAATCAAACAACAGCCTGGTTGAAATGCTTGGCTAAATTAGCTTGATGGGGACAAATGTTTCTTTTTTAACATGGTACTACAAGTTAACCCGCTGAAGAACTAAGCACAATACGATCTCGCTGGGCGAACTTTGCGGTGGGGACACTATGACCATTACTCTGATGAGCTATCACATTTTGTGGGTACTCCTTGATCAAATAGTGTAATATGCTCCGCGAGATTTTGGCGTTTTCAGGTTATCTGTGTCCGTTTCGTTTCCACTATGCAGCCTTCATATTGCAATCCTCATTGCAAGGACTCCGTAATAGGACCCTGTGGGTGTGTACGGCATTCACAATCGCTCGGTTGCTTGTCCCACCATGATACAACCCCCCTTTAGTATGACAGAATTAACTTAGCATCACCATTGAGTACTGTACCACAGATCAACGGGCCGAGATTCGAAGTTGGGATGGTATGTTTAAATCTGGCGTCTGCCTTGGCCGGATACAGCACTTTGGGGCATATTATTAGCGGACAAGTGCGGAAGGAATAGGATTGTGTTCCACGAAGAAAACTTAACATTCATCGAACATTACGAAACCAAGACGTGGGCTCATATGACCATTTTACAAAGGACGGTCGGATGTATTTTCCTAGAACTCGTAACTTTCTATGTTTACACTTGTGTATTTATGCTTGTGCTCGATCACTTTCCTTTCTTCGGTACTTGCTTTAGTGCGACTTGCAAGAATAATCATGCCAGAACAAGGGTAGGTTTGTTCAAATGAGGGTGATTTGAAGAAAAGGTCTCCTCTAGTGAAGGTAATCTCCATGAAACACAGATGCAGCTATAGACGTAATACACTGCTCACTTAAAAACATCATAAACGAGAGATTCAGCTGGGTTCCAGGTGAGTCTCCCGTGAAACCCAAATTGGTATGGAAATGAGTGTATTTCACAGATACATCTACTTCGGCTTCGTCTGCTCATGAGTCTTTCTAGTGTTTCATTTACCTGGATAAATTACATTCAGATTGGCTAACATGTTCGGGACTCTGTTCCAGCTGTCAGTAGTCGGAACATATCTAAGTCAGCCAAATAGCATAGGATTTTGGTAAGTTTTGGTAGGAACTCAAGCCATCTACTGCGTGAGAACGGTTCGCAACATGAACTGGGTATTCAGCAGGCACAACTTAGTTTATCTTTTCTCTCGTAGAACTGCAGGTTTTTGGCGAAGTCGCACTGGCTTGATAAGCATTTGAACGTGGCGCAAAATTTTTTGCCAATGTGAAATTGGTGGGGCGTCAGTAGCAGGTGCGTACTACAAAGAAGCAACATCACAATGCTGTCTCAAACCATGGGACAAGTTAGCACAAAATCATCCATTTCATCCAGTTGAGCTCTAAAATTTAATGAACGGATTCAGTTCAACGGACGCTACAAAGCGGAGAACTTACAGAAATAATGTAAAAAGTCATGCACAACATGTTTGAGTCGGTACCTGGCCTGATGGGGAACGTCGTCTATCTAGACAGTCGACTCCAGCGTTGAACCCGGTGTAGAATTGTTTTATGTTGGCATATCCTTTCTAGTGTGAGTACTTTCAATAATTATGACTACAATAGCGTGATCCAATCCTCAAAATATATGACCTCTGTTCAGGCCAAATTATGTTCGTAATAGTCAGCCAGTGTTGTGGGATAGGATAATGACGGTGACTCGGCCATTAATAACATCTGATGGGTCAACTTAGGCGGGTGTTTAGAGGCGTCACCAGCAGTGCTTTCTGTCTGACACCGCAATCAATTGGACTCGCTTTAGATGCCATCTGCATGAGCCCAAGCATGCTCGTCTTTTACTGGACACCCTCCATCAAAAAGGGATTTTTGATGGAGGGTGGATACCGATCCTCAGATGTGGTGTTTGTTTTGATCAACCAACGGGATCCAGCAACTTTGTATTTTCATTTTATTCATCGTACCCAGTAGGATGCTACAGAGTGGAGAACCTGGAGAAACAATGTATAAAAGTCATAAACGTCGGCTATCTAGAGAGTCGACTCCAGCGTTGAACCCGGTGTAGTTTTCGGCTGCGAGAGCCTTTCATTGACCTAATTTGAGTATCATCTTTTGGAATCATAGTGTAGGGAGAAGCGGGATGCTGGAGGTAGTTGTGCTGGAATAATCGAGCTGATTAAGGGGTACAAAACAAATCACACCGGTTGGTTGCCGGATATCATTGCCATAGTGCAGTCTTTGGGAATCACATATGAGAGTGCCTATGTGGTTAGATTGACTAGAAAAAACGGTGCATCTCGCAGCTGGTATTCGATTCAGCAGTGAGTATGAGTGAAAACTTGTTCCAGGTGTATACTTCGGAACCAACGAATGAACCAGGAGTTTCCACAACATCCGTTTAGCGAAGTTAGTGAGCCTGGAGTATAACATAATTGTTTGAGACTACTAACCTCTAATGCATCCGGTTCTGGTGTGTCACCGTGCTTCCGCCCGCCGGTTGGTTCTTCGTAATTTCCATTGTTCATCTGAAATGTTACAGTGAGAATGCAGTTAATTTAATGGACTAGCAATAAAGGAACGATACGATCAAATGCACTGTTCGAACGCATATCCGATTTCACTAGTTCTGTTCGAGCAATGGGTCCTGGTGGACTGATTTTCTACCCCTCTCGAGGAAACGATGGCCGTGCGAACGCCCCTACCTCTGATAATTGTCACCTGATATAAATTCTCAGGTGCTGCTATCCTGGTCGGGGACGCTTATCTGCGGTAGTTGCGGATGAATCCCAGGCGTAGTGTTACCTTATTCAGTTTTATCGCCCTGAACCACGTTCTGATATCTTGAAGTTTTCAGCTTCGATTTTCGTTTGAAGTGGCTGACCAAAGCTGCAGCGGCACCGGAAATCACTTAAAATTTAGATAATCTCCACCTAATTCCACTGCAGAACTCGATAAAACTGTGCCTTGGCGATTATTTGACCGCACAAATCAGTTTACAAATCAGTGGAGGTGGTAGGCTAGAACAAAAATTAGTACCCCTAATATATGTGAAAATCTTGATTCAATGCTGACTTCGGTTTATAAAAAATTGATCTTCGTATGGAAGAAACCCGGAATTCTTCGGTTGGTTCTTTTTTCATTGTCAATGTAAAAAATATAAATGATCGAACACTTCATAGAGGGAACTACTCACAAGGTTGCTGAAAACTCTTCAGTAACCTTGTGAGTAGTTTCCTTTATGAAGATATACTGCGATATCTCGAATATCGTACCAAGTGCAACATGAAGTGGCCTTTGTGCAGCACATTCATTTGAATAATATCATAAACAAGAGATTCAGCTGAGTCTTCCGTGAAAACCAAATTGATATGCAAATGAGTGTACTTGTCGAGAATAAGTTATACTTTGCCCCCTCATCCAATTTGGTGGCAAATCAAGAGGCGACCAACTTCGTCGAATATCCAATCGTTTTCACAAGTTTGTTGCTAGTTCCTATCCATGGACTTCGCATATCAGGTTACTCCAATTTTCTCTGCGCTCTGTGCGATGCACTGCGTTCGGCTTGTATGTCGTGATCACTAGATACGATCATACTGCACTGGAACAAAAGCAGAAGTGAACCTACGGATAAGGAGGTACAAACTTCGGCCTGCTTGACTGATGCTTTGCTAGGGCGCGCGTGTCTATCGATCTTGTGTCTTAGGACTCATTTCGATGCAATTCCATTCTGTTTCAGAACCAGTGACTAACAGGCTCCGTGTCCATTTCTCTCGATGTTTTAGGCTGGCAATTGTTCACGGGGTTTTCCGTTTGAACCACTAACGGCTTAGATACACTGGCCTTCAATTAGTTTTCCACTCCCACCGGGGCTCATTACCCATAGGCCATAGTAGCGTTGCGAAACTACGATTGGTTTCCTAATTCTTTTGGTCAAGTGTCAAGCGAAAGCACACATGTGAGCGTGGTGTTTGGTAGTACAGTTGGATTTGCCCGGCAACTAGGGCATAGCACCGATCAGCTACGCTTGCTAACCCATCGCCTCGATACCTTAGTGCATAAGTATTCCAATCGGATCTCCCCATAAATCAAGCTAATGCTTACCATACTGCAGAATGTTTGGAGTTTCGCTGTACCTCACGAAGAGACGACGTTATCGCGATGTGACAGTTTCTTCAAATTTCTCGACTTATTCAGCTATACAGGGAGTTTCCCATGTGGCACTCGCAGGTCTCCCTTACCAAGTTGGTCACTGGGTAAAGGTCAGACTAACAGCCTCCTGGCAATCCAGGTCAGAGGTTAGAACTAACGTGGCGGCTTGTCCTGGCATTTGACCGCCACCAAAGCAAGTGACTCATAGCATGCCACCGCTTGCACATGTGTTTCGCGTTGGCTTCTCAGACCTCTTCCTCCTGTTTTTATCACAGTCTTTGACATGCGAACTTAAGCGGATCCCCCAAAATCTACCGCGGCATGCAGTCTTCACACTGTCGATGGATATTTGCTGCGTTTCCGAACTCAAATACACGGTTCATATATGACAGTTAAGCTTATGACACCTTTGTCATCTATACGCCACCGCCTACAAACCTGAGGCGATTTTATTTCTGCTGTACCAGCTTACGCCGATATTGGTATAGCTCTGCAGTTGCCGAGCAGGATGTTCATTCCTTGGCCGTATCACCTTAAATAACTGACCTTGTGTTGATCCTTTGTCAAGTTTCCTATGAACACCCATTTGCAGAAATATAAATTCGTTTTCTGTTTGCGGTTTCTGCATATTCCCAAAACAACTACAGCTCCAGTTCGAGGGAAAATGCTTTTTATCGGGAACTAACTTATTTATTCAGCGCGAGGAGTTCAAATACAATCATCGTCGCCACAGACTTCAAACCACAATTACAACTCTTCGTTCCATCAGAGGTGCAAACTGGTGCCCTGTTAAGCTTGGATTCAGAATGTGCTGACAATGACGATCATCTTGTGCAACTTTGTCATCATCATCAGTAACAGCAACATCACAGCCTCACAATAGAATGAAGAAAACGATTGGACAGTGAGAGGTGTCTACACTTTCAACACTCAAACAGACAATCGGGGTAGGAACTGGTAGCGTGAGTGCCACAGACATCGATTGGCTGCCTATTTAACTGTCAGCAGATAAGTACAAAGGTCACATAGATTCCACCCTGGAAGGCGAACAGCACCCAGACGTTTCGTAACACCCATTATTCCCCCTCCTGTCATGTCATATTCTGTCCATGTATACGTTCCCGCCACCCCAAAATAGGTGCACTCTTCTCAGAAAACGGTGACCATTCATCTACAACACGTAGCCCAGCTACCTTGGCCTGCATTGCTAGGTGCCTTTTCCCATTAAGGTACCTTCTACTTCACCAGAGATCTGTATCCTGATCACTTCCTTCCCAATTCCGTTATTCCAGCCAGTTCCAGGTATAGTCCACATGTCTTGTTGAAAAGTACGAATTTGCCTCTGGGACTTCTTCGCGTTCCACCAAACTCCTTCACGGCGGTGTTCGTTATCTTCAGAAAGTAGTGTTAAACTTGGAAGTGGAACAGTTTCGCATGGTCAACGAGGCGTTGAGTGAGCGGGCCAATCTGATCGACATCGCACCTCATTTGGCTTACCCGTTGCCTATCATGCTTCCGACTTACAAGCTATGGCAAATTCCCTACTTCTGGACAGGAATCAAGATGTACGATCTGATCTCAGGCAGTCAAATCCTTGAGGCGAGCTACTATCTAAGCAAACCACACGTTTTGGAGCGGTTTCCTCTGCTGAAAAGCGATAAGCTGGTTGGAGGACTGGTTTACTATGATGGTCAGCATGAGGATGCTCAAATGTGTCTGAGCCTTGCGCTGACAGCTGTTCGGTACAATGCAGCTATTGCCAACTACGTTGAAGCACTTGAGCTGATCAAGGGAAGGCCATACCACTCCCTGGCTGCTTCCACAACTCAAACTGGACAACTGAATCTGGCAAAACAACAACCTCAAGTGATCACGCGTGCGGTCATTCAAGATCGCCTAACGGGGAAAGAGTTTGTGATACGGGCCAGATGTGTGATCAATGCTACCGGTCCTTACACAGGTCGGACCCGGCATATGGACGACAAAAACCAGCCGGGCATTTGTCAACCCGCTTCTGGTGTACATATCATTCTTCCCGGATACTACAGTCCTTCCAGAATGGGTCTTCTTGACCCATCTACTCGCGACGGCGCGCCATTTTTTCCTCCCGTGGATGAACTTCGCTCTGGCAGGGACCACCGACAGTCCATGCACGCTAACGGACCGTCCAAGCCCCACGGAGGCAGAAGTGCGCTTCATATTAGATAAGATTTGAGACTTTGTCCCCCGACATCAAAGACCTCAACGTGTCTCAGATCCTTCACCCGAAGTGGCCAAGTCTTTGAATAAATCGCACTGTAGTCTTATATACGCGTGTTCTGAGACCCACTGACACGTTTTTTCGATGTCAGAAGTGGTGCAAATTGACTAAAGCAATTCGTGCGTTGCCTGGAGAAAGATTGGTAGGTTTGAGTTGTGTGGAGGATGTTATTTTATTCGACGATCATTCGTCCGCATAAACCAGCCCAATTAGCGGGAGTGTTGGTTTCAGCATTCGCTTTGCACCTTCAAAATGAAAACCATTATTTCGGAAGCTCCCACTCTCTTGCAATCCTCTGAAATTTCAGAATGAGGAGTCAGAGTGTCTTTATATCTCTTGACAGCCATATGGACCGTGACGCCTGAAGTCAGTATGATTAGTGTCCTTCATCTCGCGTCATCTTTTGCCTGAGAAACTGATCTCTATAAGACTAATGGATCGTGTTTACCAAACGACAATGGCAGAAGTCTTAATTTATATCCGATACTCCAACTCCTCGTTTTTGGTTTCATCAGACTACAGGACTAAGCTTCTGAACATGCATCCGATTCTACAAAACCGAGTGAAACTGTATTAGTTCCATAATCACTGATGCTTTGATACGGAATAAAGATATCAGAATGGACTCAGTGGATGGCCTTGAGGAGGTTGTCCATCGCTTTGAAAGCATGATCGGAAACAGTGGCTTCCACTGAATGAGATATTAATACTTTTTACCTCTTCTACGGTAGTTCGGGAATCATTTCACGTATGAGCGATGAGGGTGACAGTCAAACTGAAAATTTTTGCGACCAAACCGAGAATTAACAATGGAGGAAGCAGCTGAATTTATACTATGCTTCGTTGAATATCTCATGAGTGCTGACCTCATTTCCGAAATGAGGAAGATGCAATTACTTGTAAAGTCAGTGTAACTTTAGCGTTTTCTATCTACAGTACATATCCTTCGTTTTCATGAGTTGGTGAAAGTAGATTACTAATCTGGAGAGATCATCAAACAGCAAATCAAAATTTTCGCGTCAACAACCTCCGGTTTTCGTAAGTCTTCCAAAAACAGAACGGTTCAGCCTGAATTCCCAAATTGTTAGAGGTAGATCTGCGAAAGTTCGCCCTCGTAATTAAATGAGAATGCATAACAATGGATGTCAAAACTTTCTGTGATTGACTATAGGTATAGGGTGTTCGAGAAAGTTACTATCAATAGTGCAATCTGATCAGGATGAAAGGGTGACCACCTGCTTTTTGCTCGTCTTACAGTTACATTTCGAACTGAGTGAACCAGCTGAACATTAAGCGCAATCTAAAAACAGGGATGCAGCAAAAAAGATAAGTACGGTGTTTTCAAGAAATACACTCGTTTGCAAATCAATTTGGTTTTGCGAGAGACTCACCTGGAACCCAGCTGAATCTCTCGTTTGTGATGTTTCCATGCAAAGTACGACGTATTGAATGTGGTCGTTCTGCCACAGCACCCTTTCGTTGCCAGTTGCCTTACCATCCGAGGGAAGCAGCAGAATTGAGACAATGCCTGGTTGTCCAAGCCTAGGCAGAAGCGGTCGGGATGCCGGGGTTGGGTTCGAACCACGGACATTCCGGTTAGTAAAGTCGCGCCTTAACCGCTGAGCCACCTCGAAATCGTACAACGTAATAAGTAGAACCGTTCAGCTGTAACATCCTTCTTTTGCGTAACTTCCATGTCATCCGAAGGAGGAATGTAGCAAGAGCTTTAACTATTACAGCGAATAAACTTAATTTGACCGCTGCAGAAGTATTATTTAGGTAATCCAGTAACTGTCCATCGAATGCTTTACGGACCACAGCCATCCTTGGCTGGAAAGATTATCTCATAACATAATTATTTTCTTGCGACAACTTTTCGCTAACATTATCTTGAAATTAAACAACAACCGGGGTAGTAAACCAAAGCTTATTTACGCCTTTCTGATGGATAAAGAATCGAAAAGTGTTGTTATATTTTGTGCACCTGTTCGTGCTTGCGGTAAAGTTATTTCTTGTGTTTATATTTTCTTTGGAGTCGTTTAGTCAGTTGGTGAGTGATGCGTCCTGATACCATTCGTTCTTCGAGGGATCGCCGTGTTGGCACTACAAAACTTGTGTATTATGGGGTAAGAGGTAACCCGCTTACACTTTATTGTTCATACACTGCGAGGTTAAATACATACCACGCTAACATTACTGGTAACGTTTCTATCCATTCCACGCATTGAAATTCGTTTGGGATCTTCAACTTTATTCCCAGCAGTAGCCGCGCTAATCTGGAATCGAATGAAATATTGGATTGCATCAATAAATCGATTGGAATTATTACCAATAATAAACGAAAAATAAACAATGAAAAACGCTGAACACTGGAACATAAACGACAGATTCATTTGAGAATCACAATATCGTTTTTTTCTCCGGTTCAAAAATGAATGCTTGATTCCATAAAAATGGTCATTTGTGGCGATGTCACGGATGTTATGTTTAGCGCTTAAGCGGACATTTTTATGGGGAGAACCGGAGTATGGTAATAACACACACGAAAAAGGAATATACTCCAGTCAAATGTCTTGTAACACTAAAATGTCTATACAGTGCACATTTTTAAAAGTCAAGAAAGTTTTTCTTCCTCACTGTAATTGAAGAATGATTGGAAGAAATGCTACACACAAGTTTACATTGTTGAAGCCGATGAAAAAAAAGCCCATCAAACGAACTCTTATTTTTGAAAACTGGTCCGGAGAAACGGTCAAAACTTAACATATCATTGGAAATTCTATCTTAAGCAACAGAAAGTTTTTGGAGATAGGAGCTGGAGTGGACACAACGTTGACATGTAAGCATCCCTGCACTTAAGCGGAAGGTACTCAGAGTTGTCATACTGATCGTGTAAGAAACGAGGCTGACAAAGCATAGTCAATACCAAAGCAAGAATACTATGAAGTGTTGAGCTAGTGCCAAAATTTAGTATAGATATGTAGAATCCGAATCCACTGAATACTAGCAAACTCAGTGGGAGAATGGCAGCAGACGGTTGTGTCAGTTGAAGCCAAGGTTATATTTTCTCCAGATTAGCAATGGTTCTGTAAACTAACCGTGATCAGTAATCGAAACGGAGGTCATGCGATATAAGGTTTGTACTGCTATCCGCGAAAAGGTAAAAAAAAATGTAGGGCATACCTTCCCGACCTGGCTTTAGACGTTTAGCATAGGATGTCGCTGGTATGCTCAGAGGCACTTCAGCGCTTCTATTCAATTCAACACACTGAACAATCTTGTTTTATATTGACTAGTGGTTGGAAAAACGAGGCACATCACGTCCTCAGTTTATTCGCTCATTTCGTATCGTGACGGCATGCGGACTACGCGGAACACGATTTTGAGTTAATTCTTAAAACTAATCTCGATCTGCTACCGTCCAATGTTCCAGTGGCCTGTGATACCATCAGTATGTTCGCCCGATAACTTATCAGCTGCTCTTCGGATTCGACAGTTGTGATAAATTAGCTTTTCTGCTGGTGTCTTCAACAGTTGTTATCAAGCAGCTTCCTGTCAGCTAAATTATTCTTTCAGGTGTTATTCAGCGAAATTTACCAAAAATATATTCAACGTGAATAAAAAGTCACCAGAGCCAGCAAGCGTACCTGTTTCTTCTTACATAACAAAGGCAACGAAAGCAGATCAACAGCAGCATCTGCTTTGAATGCAAGCGCTTCCTAAAGGAACAATGATGATATGCCAATTTACGAAGTTTATCCAAACATGAAAACCGTCAACATTGTTGTCTCTACAAAACTCAGTTAGGTGTTCGGGATAGAAACTGAAAGCGTCCACCCCAGTGATATTGATTTCCAGACGTACGTTGTAGTAGCGCATTACATATACATATATATATATATATATATATATATATATATATATATATATATATATATATATAGTTTAAAAGCAGGCACCGTCTTCCAAATCGCCTTCATACCATCCCACAAGGATTAAACTCAAACCAATTAACCAACGGATGAGATGGAAGAAATTTCAGCTGAACGATCGGATAACAGACTTGTCACCACTCAACCTCCCCTGCTACTAACTAATAGACATTTAAGCAGAACCAAAAAGTCTTTATTTGAAGGACATTGAAATATCGCATCACGCGGACATTCTTGGTAGATCAGAACGAAACAAAACTTTATATTGCAGATCGTCTTGATGCTTTCTATCAAACGTCGATCAGCTTGATAGGTTTTTGTCCACAGTTTACTCCACCCATAGAGACACTTGGCTTGCTGGACCGTTTCAACGAGGTTCGCTGATTCTAAATGATGAACATAATGGTGAGGCTTGTTAGTGACAAAACACCTGCAAAACGCAGTCTGTCACATTATTAGTACGAAATGACTCCTCGGTAAGCTAGAACAAATAACACGAATGAATTTCAATGCCTATATGGGGACCCTAGTTTGGTCTACTTGGTTTTGGATGCAGCAAAACGTACATCTCACGCTTTAACAACTTCGGCTGCTGGGGCAACAGTCATGTGTAGTAGACAGATGAGATGTGAGTGAGTGAGTGAGAAATCCTAGCTTATCCGAAGTCAAAGTCACCTAATCTCCCTTGGTGGAATACTTTTACACGCAAAAATGTAAGACTGTCCATCCACGAACCTGATCCATGATTCCTAACGCCCTGCTACTTGAAAGCATCCCTGTCACTAGTAACTTTGAGAGATAGTCAAGACCACCTCAATAGGTTTGAACAGGAATAGGTACATACACAAGTAGCATGGGAAGAACGATCACATTTTTGACTTTATGATACTACCTTTAAGGTTCGTATAATACTTGTACACCAGGCTGGACAGGAAAAACCTCATGGATGCCATATTAAGAAACCTAGTTCTATGTACTGAATGTCGTTAAACTGCGGTATAATGTGGCATTTGTGTAGCACCTTTAGTTGAAGGCTATTCTAAACAAGAGATTCAACTGGTCTTTGTTAAAATCCGCTTAATTTGCGAGTGATTATATGTCATCGGAACGTGAACGTGTATCGAGAGTGTTTTGGCAAATGTGTGGAATGCCAATTCAAATGAGCATGAATAGCGGTGGTGACGGATGAATATCATAAACACATGCATCAATTTTCCCACAAGTTGACAACTAATGGCCATTCGAATGTTTCAAGTTGACAAGAAAAGAAAAGTTTTGATTCACTTAGCCGTCTTAACTTCTAAAGGCATTTTTCACGGCTCTTCGTATGAGTTGTTTTATACACCCGACTACCATAAGCAACAGCATACAGTGGTTCTGGGTTTTTTTGGACCAGTCAAGAACCGCTGGTTTTGGTGTTCTGGCATTCAAAATCTCTTACATTAGCCAAGGAAATTCTGATTTAGCCCTATGTTTGACAGGCATGTTGAATAAATGTAAACTTTTCATGTGACCCTAGGTACGTCTCCGCTCGTCGTTGAATCGGTAATAAGGCCAAACTTGGAAACTTTACAACAGCTCGCATGACCATCTCACTGACGTCGTCGGCTGCGTGTTCGAGTCGTACGTCACCGTCACCGACCGAGGACGACTCTACCTCAGGAATCCCTACTCAGGGAGACGGAAGTAGCCAGACTGACTGCTTTTGAGTTTCCTTCACATCGAACAAAACTTGACTATGGAGCTATGCGAAACAGGTGCTCCATTGTGTGCAAGGCTGATAAACAACCAATTCGATTAAATTCGTCTGTCGTGCGCAAACAGGTAGATACTGCTTATCTGACCCCAGCAGAGCTTTTGAGGAGTACACCAACTGTCTTCCAGTGTCTGCTTCCACTGGTCCTTCAACAGACTAGGGGACAGGTATGGGTCATTTTACAGCAAAGTGCATCCCACTTTTACCGGGCAGGCTGGTGCAATGTTGACATCATGAACACCAACAAAAATGGTTTGAGGGCATGAGTGTCATCATGAATAAAACCTACATTTACTTTCCAGATTTGGGAAAGTTTCTCTCTTTCCGCCATAGTGGAGTCCATGCAACTACTCGGGCCGTTGAACTTGTCTGCCATATCGAGTGACCCACCTGGAAGCCTATGGTTTGCTGCCGTTCGCTTGTCCATTGAGGTCGAATTTTGGTTCCGCATATCGAAGTTGTTTAGCCAATTGTCATTGTTTAAAACTATAATATACACTAGCTTGGTGTGAAATTTCCCCATAGGGATCAAACTGTATGGTATTTCGTAGGAATATTACTCGTTGTATTTAAGTGAAGAAAGTTAGCGATGTGGCTTCCATGAAACGTAGTATATGGATGCCTTGGCCATCGGAATTAGTCAACAATCACAATCTGCCTCCTTCCCTATCAGCATTGTGTGAAACAGATACGTATCCACTGGCGGACAGAACTTACCCATTCTTTTCGACGTTCAACGAACTGTACCAGTTGGTTTTGTGACAATTCCAAATGTGGTTCAGTTGGGGTGTGTCTTCCTGATACCCACGGATGTTTAAGCACCTGGACTGTATTCAATCGCTGGGGCGGATCAACCACCAACAACCCCCTAACTACATCTCGTCCATTCCAGCTCACTTTTTCCCAAGCTTCATTATCAAACAACAATTCCCCATTCAAGATGGCCCGATAGAGTTCGCTGTCTGTTTTTGGAAAATACGGGTCAGACCCGCATAACCTGTGAGGGGGAAGAATGCGAACTTGATGAACAACTTCAGCGGAACTGGTAAGACGTGAATCACTTGTTCTTTGGCTACTCACGCTCTTAATTTAGCAGACTAGTGGAAGGACTTCTTACTGGCTTGGTATCCAATTAAAATTTCAAGGAAATCTGATGCGAGTTTGTATGGAAAGGATGAAATGAGCGACGCGTTAGTGTCGAAATGAAAACAAATTTTAGTGTAGCTATCAGCAGCTACCAGTGTTTTTTTATTCACGTGCATGAGCCAGTGGGTGGATCGAGCTGGCGTTATATGATGGGGCATTCATCTTCAAATTCATTTGTGACTTCAAAGGATAGTTATGCAGCTGTTCATGTTTTAATGCTTGACGGACGTTAGCCAAACAGTTTGAGGGAGAAATCAGCTACAGCTTTCACAGTCTTTAACTTTTTCCGTGAATGAACGCCTATGTTGTTCACTCTAATTGACTCATTTTGAAAATTACATTCTAGGCAAATAGATGATGCTGAATTCTATAAAGCATGCCCGATACTTCTTATCTGTCCAGTTCAGCCGAAGTTGATGAAACTACCGAGACGGAATTGTCTCTTCCTGATTGCTTTTTATGCAAACAAAACTAACTACTGACGAGTTATTGACGACCCTGTGCTGGGCTCTCATTGGTTAAGGCGCAAAAGTACAGGCAGAAAGGTTTCGTCGTTAGAACCCAACCTTTGCATCTCGACTGCTCCAGTCTAGGCTCGGGCGGTCTGGCAAAATCTCAGCTCTTGCGCGCCCTTGGGATCGGATAGCACCTAGAAACCGGACGGGTGTTACGGCTGAAAGAGTATTACTACTTTTATTTCATTGACAAATTCTGCTAGTCGTAAGATAGCGTCAAATGTGAAAACTTCAATGAAGAACTCTGTCTCATACAGTGGAAACTTTATTAAGTTATTCAAGTTTCAGACCTAATCGGCGGAGTATTTTCACATTAAGTATGGAACGATGGCTAGTAATCTTGTCTTGCTTCTATTACCGTTGGTTGTTGTCTTTGCTAGCAAGACTGGGAGCCGTTGTTCTGATACGGACCAAGGAGGTAATTTTCCCGGACCTTTTAATCGCAGAAAGTCAAATAAACTCTTTGATTTAGCAACATGTAGGCCTTGCCAATGAATGCTCTAGCTAGCAATGGCGTAACACATATAACATTACTGCTTTCCTCTCAGTAGAACAAAACGTAAAAAGGCATCGAATGAACTTACATAATGTGTAGAATGATTCCCAATGCCCAAAGGTCGAACGTCTTGTCAAATATTCGACTTGTCAAAAGTTCAGGGGCACAGAAAACTGTATTGCAACACAATACTTCGATGTCCATGTCTTCAATCATAAAATTGTGCAGTGCCGCGTCAGCTGTTTGGTGTGGTGACAGGAATACAGAAGGTGATTCAGCTTTCTGAAAGACATACTGTTGCCATCAATCAGAGAAAGCTTGGAAAGGATCGAGAAGTTGTCATTTCAGAGACCTCTTCGGTAGGTAGCGATTGTTTACGAAATGTTGTCTCAACGGGTGCTCATCATGTTCTTGTGGTGAGTGATACCAAAATGTTTTCACGTAATAATCCTCAACATGAAAAATGTACTGACGTGGTTGAGGGATTAGGCAAAAAGTGTACTTTGCAACACTTGTCCTATTAGAGTGATTTC
Source organism: Opisthorchis felineus (assembly GCA_004794785.1). NCBI lineage: Eukaryota > Metazoa > Platyhelminthes > Trematoda > Opisthorchiida > Opisthorchiidae > Opisthorchis > Opisthorchis felineus. The sequence continues at coordinate 164,522 of SJOL01008920.1, read as the reverse complement.
AGTAGAAATTTCAAGGTAAATAAGGAAAGTTCCGTTATTAGCGAAACACACTCATTTGCACACCATTTTGATTATGACTGGAGACTTACCCTGAACCCGGCTGAATCTCTTCTTTATGGTGTTCTGAAGCAATCTGGGTTCAAGTAGAACATAAGGTTGACGGTAATTCGGGGACTGCGCCTACCTGATGAGCCCCAAGAAGGGCGAAACCGGTCGTGGGCTGTCAAAGAGTTTTCAGTAACCCAATGAGTAGCGCATTACATTTATGCTTCCTTTATCTTATTGCTGAAGGCCAGCAAGAGATATTTGCGTTGTGTTGTAAGAAAAGTTTAGATAGTTGTAGGTGGCCGCGGGATCTGTGGAATACGAAGTCACGACGTACTCGTCTGAGCAGCCCCCCTCCTGCACTTCTTCTGCCTTGTTCCCATCAATTACCCTTACTGGGTCGTCGTTGGAGGCGTCCGGCAAATCAGTCGCATCACTCAGGAGTGAAGACGATCGGCTGTTAGGACGTGATTACTCGGGCGAACAGTGTGCGCTGATTGAATAATGGTAAACTACTCTGTTCATGTATAATGTGCTGCCATAAACTCAAGACATAGCGAAGGATATGAGCTGGTGATGGGTTTCACTGCTATCAGAGCAAAACACAGATCAAGAGCTTTCTCTTTTGGTGTGGAATAGTTGTGTCAGTAGAAGAGGCTGGCCGTTTAAAAGAGGGTGACGTGAATGCAAAGTCGAGTCAAGGCTGGTATTCAACGCTCTCTGATGTCTGCGATACTAAGATCAGGGGACAAGCCCAAAATGTTTTCTACGGAGAAAACATCTTTTGGCAGCCGTAGATATGTTTGACGGGATGGACACAAAACATCGAGACCGTATCTCAGTGTGGCTGTTGTTCGTAAATTGGGATATTCCGCTCAATGATTATGCGGGATGAACTGGGGAACAATGCGGGCTACAAGATCCAACCATGCGCTGACGGCTTTTGGCTACCAGGATGCAGAAATGCCCAAAAGTTCACTTCGTCTGGACTACTTGGTCAAACAAAAATGTAATATTCTGGAGTTTATGAACTCTCAGTTTGTTGCTTGTGTTCCGGACATCATGTTACTTAAACCGGCTATTGTCATAGAAATCACCTCAGACGCTTCCTCCTCGGCTTGCCACACCAAGTGGGATCGGAGCAATAACCAGACCTACTAAGATGGCTTTCAATTGTCGAAGTCGTAAACCCTACCAGCATTAATCCGTTTCTGTGAGGGACTATCTGTTGTAATTGTTCGTCTATTTACCACGGACGAGCTAAATATATCAAAAGATAGGAGGTTTTCGCGGATGCGGTAGTATAGACTGGAACTGGAGGGCTGGAATTCCAACGCTTGGCTAACCAGTGTAGAAACTTAAGCTCGCCGATGACTGCTTATTGTGATTTCTCATCACAAACTGTCGCAGCCGTAAGCGAGAGACTTGTTTGAGTCTCATGCATAAACAGGAGACTTGTCAGCCTCAGTGAGATGTTTAATCAGGAATTTCCGAACTTGGGAACGAGGTGATTACTGTCCTTTCACCTGTGCAAGGGGTGGGGTTTAGAAGGACAAGGTTCAGTGAGGTAGCAATCGTCTCAGCATTAGCTAAACATGACTGAGCCAGAAAAACTTTAGTCTTTAGTAGGTCCTTCACTGACAGCAAAATGTCCTTTCATCCATTTGGAAATACTGTCTGTGGTTATCGTAACAAACCCCAGCCGAGGAAAATAAACTTGGTCCGACATCCAACATGTATTATAAGTCTCTGTGTGCGTGTTTTTGAATTGTAAGTGGGAATTATTGCACATAAGAGCTAGAGAAATCCTAGTTTCTTGATAAAAAGACGTCTTTTTATGCCAGTGCCGGTGAAGTGCCGCAAAAATGAGGTAATTTTATCCCATGGACCTTCCCCTGGGTGACATGCCGGGTACAAGGGTTTCCGAATAAATAGTTCTCCCAGCAGTCTTGAACAGTCTTTCCGATACATGGAGAAGAAGGTCATCAAAGAACCAGTCTTGTGGCAAAAAATGTGCACTTAAAGGATTAAGAGTGCATCTGCTTGTCTTATTACCTTTACGAAAGGTTCAACCTTGTTCTTAGTTGAGGAAGTGAAGAACTGAAGAGGACGGTGTCACACGCGTGCTCAATGTCGATTAGCATGTCATCTAAAACAGCCGCTCTTTTGCAGCATTTCCGTTATAATGTAAAGCACAAACTTGACAGAGAAACGACCAGTCGTGCAGTCATGCTGACAGCTGACATATAGAATGTTGGTCATTTTTGTTGAAACACTCTCATTGTTTGTCACTGCAATGAATCCACCCATAACTGACAGACAGTAACAGGACGGGTAAAGGACTTTTAAATTTGAGAGCAATATGGTCATATTTCCGACAAATCACATAGCTAATCACTGTTCATTTGTTTGCCCGTTATCTATTTATTTGTTTATTTACTCATTTATTCCGCTGTTATTTAATAATATATACTTTAGGATCCAACAGTGAATTCGCTTAGTTTGCGGACAGTCCAAATCGTGGACGTTCGAACGAAAATATCAGCGGGCTATCTGATACAGAAGACTTCATCGATTCCTCACTCGTGAGAGTATTGATATGCAAATCTTTGAAAATCATATCACTTACTTCACCACAGAAGTAAAAGTTTTCGAAAGTTATATCAACTGAGGCTAAGCACTAGTAGTCCGGCCTTGTCATACTTACCATCCATGGGTCCTTGCGATCTCACAAGTTATTGTGGCCCGTTTATTATACAGAGCGTTTATCACATGAGGTGTAAAGTCTTTCCACAAAACTGAAAAAACAACGACGCCTGACTATTAATTATTTCATGGTGTCACACAGGTTAGGGCTTCCAACAACTGGTCGACTTGGTCCGAAAAATAATACAAGGAAATTCTTTGTAATCATTGTATTGAAGCAAATTTATGTGATCACATAACCCAGTTAAGTGTAATCTCGCCCAGCGTATTTTGACACATTAGATAATGTTCGGAAAGGGTCAGGAATTAGAACGGCCTACAAGACCGGTCGACAAATTCTACCATGCTTCGTTTACTTCAAGTAACCAAAAAAACCAGCGGATTTTTTCGATCTTTGGAGAACTGAAAGTGGTCATTGTAAAAAGAATTGCGCTCAGCGCATATCTGTATAATTCAACAAGACTCAGTTGTTTCTGGACAGACAGTCAGCATGTGCTTGGTTTGTTTCTCTTGCTTTGCTGGAAATCGCAGTTTTCTAATGCCCATTCCTGTGAAAATTTTCACCTGTAAAACGTCCAGTGCGCCGTAGCAACCTGAATAGAGGTCGATTCCAAACTTTGCAAGACACCCCCTCCTCTTAGGACAATAGGCCACAGTCTTGCTTATCAGAATCGCATTCACCGTGATCTTCATCCTTTGGCTCATCTCTACTATTACACTGGTTGCGACAACAACTGTTAATTTAATTTGTCATTCAGATAGCAAAAATGTCGGATGGTGATTTATAAATCTGGTTTACCCTGAGGTTTGGTCTACTCCTTCCTAATGGTTGCCTTATCCGTTGATTCCCTGCGCCTCTTTGTAACAAATTCACCACACCAAGTACCTCAAAAATGACCAAATCAAATTTCCTCTTGACATATTCACGCTGCACTACTTTCGACAGCCGCTACACCCCGTTATCGCTTGACACTTTCACATATACAAAGGTTGCTTCGACACGCATGCAAAACCTTTTTTAATTACATCGGGAGGATTCTGGTTAGAGTGCTATTAGTTGACAAAATTCCAAATACTAAACCTCCACTAAGCAAAGACTCCTTCAGAAGGATTATTTCCCTCATTGAGGAGAAATCTACCACACTCAACGCTACAAAGCCTGTTTTCATATCATTTTCATAAAATAGGAGTTTGCTCTCACCTTGTGAGCACGATGAATATTTGAACGCACATCGAATACAGGTGAACGAAGCAGCAGCGTGAATGAGTTTTTCACAGTTTTATTGCAAATGAATCGGAATAGTAGTGACCCGAATGTGTTTAAAGGTTGTGATTGATATCCTGTTCGCCGGGCTTGGCAACTGACTTGCAAACGTTTAGCATCATCGAGGAGGCATTATCAATCACCTCAGTTGGTGAGGAAAGTTTTCAAGCCAATTGCCAATTTGGCTGAACAGATCACCAGATTACTAGATCCGCAAGTCTTTACCAAACGGAGAAATGCGGGGCGCCATTGTCCACTTAGAGATCTAATTTTTGCTAATTGCAATTCTTAATTGTTTTGGCTATCTGGATGTGTACTTGTTTCATTCATTAGACGTGATCAGTTTTAAGATAGACCCTGTCTTTCGTGGATGGCGCTCCTCGTCATAATTAATTCCGGTGAAACGACTCTATCTAGACAACAAACACACTTAAAGCATTAATTTACTACTTCGTAACGTTAAGCATTCAACTGCTTGGAACAGACTGACGGATGGAATAAATGGGATAAATTGATTCAAACTGATCTGCACCTGGGTAGTGATCGTTCAGCCGATGTTCTAGCCAAAATGTTTTCAAAAAGGAGACAGGCTAAAAGACACCCAGTGAAACTGAGTTGCTTCCATTGGTAAGTATACTGCATCAATTGGCTTGATAGTTCACAATGTAACACCATCCCATCAATGGAGATACGAACTCCCGTTCAGGGCATTCGGTTTGATGGAGAATTATGGTAACAAATTTTGCCAAACGGCTACCGCGAACTAAAATGCTCCGTTAGCCACTTACGAAATCTGGTTTTGGTCAAGACGAACCATTTATGTGGATGTGGATATCAGGTATTTGGGGATAATTTTTACTTGCAGTGACCACTCAGTTCGACGTGATACATCATGTTGGTAATCTAGCTTATCGACTCGTTGTTGTACTAACGAGCATTGAGACCACGTACGTCTAATCGGTGTACTCACGCAGACCGATTTCAGTGAAACAGTCATATCGGCCGTGAGTTTCAAGGGCACGATTTGATCACTTGACTAAGACTGACAGGTTCTCCGAAGCTCTCTCTTAATGAGTTACCACAGAGTCAGGTGATTATGCTTCGGTTTCTGAGTTATCGATCATGCCATACTATTTTGTTAATGTTTAACACTGACTGACTGTACTAGGTGTTTATCCAATTTTACCGGCTGGTTTCGATTATGATGGCAGTTGTCCCTTCATATGTTGAACTGGTTCTGTAGTGCTGAAACGCCACTATTAGGATTTGAATTTGGGGAACCCAAACGGCTCCAATTACATTGGTCACGTGGACAATGTCACTATGTTTGGCATGCTAATTATTCTCCAACCTCTCATCTGAGTGAAGATAACACAGTTGTTCATCATTTCACGCTCATGTCTACAGTCTGCTGCGCAATTTGTTACCGGGCGATGGGGTGCATGACTGCCCTTCACTCGACCGTTGAAAATTTCCCAAAGTATGTTGGGCTCCGACAGAAGATCTCACCTGGTTTATGGCATCGGCTGACGTCAACTACAAAATATATTTTGCTAAAATGTGTCCAAATACACACAGCACCATTTCTTTTGCAATTCACTTTCCGTTCTGCCATTTAAGTAACATAAAGCAGCTGATTTTTGGTTTTCTCGATTTTGTGTACGCTGTAAATCTTCCGCGTTATCTTTAGGACAATCAAATCCTACTTTCAAAGAGCAGTATAATTCCAAGTTTGGTTCATGTAATTTTTGTCCACTCACACGCCGAATGTGGAATGAATGCCCTGTAAAGCCGTGAAAGTATTCAGTAAGTGGATAAATGTTAGTGCGTTGGAATTCTGACGCTAATATATCGTTCGTTTTAAAAATTTTAAGCACCTACGAGTGTTGCCTATTAAAAATGGATGATTCGCCACTTTGAAGACGTATGGATGATTGTGTTTAAAATGTGCGTTAGTGTGCTGTACAAACACTTTTGAGGCCAACTTTGGAAGACACTGGCAAGGAATTATCACACAAATTGTTTATATGCTACTTGTAACACCTAAGTAACTAAATGAACAGTCCAACTTTGTAACTGCTGTGCTAACTATGACTGACCTGATGAGAAATATCCCTAATTCCACATTCATGCCAGGACTTGTGTGATCGTAATTGTACGCTAAAAGAGTGTTTTCTTGTGTTTTTACCCATCCTGAGTAAAATCGACCTAGAATCACATTTTCTGTTGGCGCTGCTGAGCTGTAAACAACTGCCCCTCTACTGATTGATTTCGGTTAGTTGCGCGATGTATACAGTGGTTTTCGTCCTTATGTATGCGAAGGAATGAGTCTCCGAGGACTTCTTCATTGTTGGTATTGCTTGCGATGATGGTCGTGGTATAATATGATGCCCTGATATGCACAAATGGCGAGTTTTTTGTGCCGAATTTCTTGCCTAACTACTTAAATCGACAACTGTATTTGTACTATTACTCGAAGGATCTCAGTCTTAGAGGGAGATGAACCCTGCGCTGCTCTCCATTTACTGTAGCGTGCTCCATCCTTTGGAAGTATATATATATATATGTATAAATAAGAAAACTCTTGCTGACTGATTTCAACTGTATAACTTTGCGTTGACTGGAAAAATATTTCAGTTTCATACAGTTGAACAACATGACAGTGAATCCAGTAGTTGGTAACCCTATCCTCTTGACAGAGCAACCGAAGCTGTTCAGGAGTAACATGTGAAAAACGATAGTCTACACTCTTTTGCCTTATGGACAACACTTTTCAGGTTATGCCTTCTAAATTGTAATCAACATTACCATGACGCTGAAGCGCGAACTTATGCACACTCAGGCATTGGAAGGTGTTTTAAAAACTATATCTTGTCTACAATGTTTTTGAGGCTTAAAGAACATTATTCTCGTAAGACAATATAAGCGAATTTCGTTGAAGCGTTCCATTTCAACAAGCTAGGACTGAAGTTCTACCATGGGTAACTAGAATTTTATAAATGATCCGAATAAAAACCCATCAGTTGCCGTATTTTCGGCTCTTCACACAATTCAGTAAGTTTAGATGAACGACAACAATGAATTTATTGATTCAAGACATGTGGTGACCTTAAGGACGAAACCCACTTAGGCAAATAAATTACATCAGATATTCAGTCAATAAGCGGTGAATTTGATCTCACCTTCAGGAAAATTACTGACCTCTTCAACGATGTATTTCTAGAGGGTTAATCGAAAACTGTTTAGCTGATATGTGCTTTTTGCTCAAAACGTATTGCCTGGAACTCCTTCCGTTATCTTGGTTCATTTAATTCCAGCATTACGATTTTGGTTGTTTCCATTCAGTAGCCCAACTGTACACACTGATTTACTTCATCCTCTGCCTGGTACACATTGTTATGCCTGTTGTGTGGGTTCCGTTATTCCAACATCTTTCCAACGTTTGTTGCATAGACGGACTATTTTAACTACACATTTAATGACCATTTTGGCCTCAAAATTGCTGTCGTCTCACTGATTGTAGCCTTGTGTTCTGACGGACACATCTTCAACTATGTCTTCTTTGTCGTGTGCTACAGGTCTATCGTTTTTGTGGTCTCACAACTTTTGCTGCCTCTAACTGCCCAAAATACAATGTGGTCAAACAAGCATCCCTCTGAGTTCAGGTTTGTGTAAGACTGATTTAAGCCAAACAAGGCACCCGGCTCTACAGTGTCCGCTGAGTCTGACAGGTTTGAAACGAAGAATTACCTTTGCCCAAGTCAAGACAAGAGCCACTAATTCAAAGGAGATGGGGGACAAAAGTCGCTGCTGGCCTCCAAGTATTATTGCGCGTGTCACTCATTGTAACAAAACGATTAAAATGCCACACTGACTAGTGCATTTGAGTGTAGAAGAAAACCAAGTACACCAAACTGAAGACTCACTTATTTTTACGACTGCGTTTTCGTCGCGAGAACTGAGGACAAGATTTTCTGGCTGAATGTACATGAGAACAAAACGAGATTCAGGCTGAGTGAAATGATCTTTTAGAGTACAACAAACTCATTCCCCCACTGAACTATGACGTCCGATTGTTGAGCAACTCCTACATTTTGTCCTGCCTGCATGCTACTCCCACAAGCGGACAAGACTTTGCTAAGATTATGCAAAGTGATACCGTTAATGTAAACTCCGAGGACTAAACTACTGTGCTTCCTGGCTCGGACTTACTTTCTATTGTGATAAGTTTTGTCCGTCTTTTTCCATTCTTGACAGCGTGAAAAGTGTAAGAGAAACATTGTGAACATCGGCAGTCTTCTCACCTAGACTATACAACCATGTCCGTTTATGTGTATACTTCCCTGCAGTTAAGTAGCTTGGGAAATGAGAGAGACGACGGACATGTCGTTAACCTGCAAAGCATCCAAGTTAAATAAGTCTTCCTCCACCCTTGGTTGTTGGTCTGCTTGCCGAGCTTGACACTTGGATTGCAAACTTTTCACAACCAATCGAGGTGAAATCACCGTTGATATCGCACTGACAATGTGATTTCGATTGGTGATGGGCTGTATGCAATCCAACTGCCAAGCTCGGCGAACAGACCAACAACCAAGCAGCGCACCAGAGCTACCTATATTCAGCAACACCACCAACTTTTACACCGGTCTTGAAAATCACCTCAGTCTGGTTAGCAGATTTAAGTTGCCATATATGCACTCGAATACTGGCAGGAGTACACGAACCTCATCTTAAAAGTTGGATCGCACCAGCAGGATCCTGGCTTGACGTAATTGCCTTCCTGCCCTTTTGTCAAGCAACCAGTCTCTATCTGCGTCCCTAGTCAAGTTGAATGACCACCTGGACTAAGGTTTGTGCAGGACAGAAGCAAATCTTTTGTACCAAAAAGTTGTGACAACTTAAACGAAAGGCTGACAGCTGAGCCCAGATTTTGCACGCAACTACAAAGTATCACATCATTTCTGATCCAAGGAAGTAACTTTTCGGTTAAAGAGACGACAAAGAAACGTCTTTAAAAATCAATTAGTTAGTCTTTGGATCTGATTTATAAACTGAATTGTAATTAATAGTCGGCAGTTTGCGAGTCGGGAAGCTAACACAAAAATCGTGAGACAAATGGATTGTAAGAACAGTTAAACTGCTGTTTTTGATCATTAGATCGGCAGGCGATAAGTTGAACGCGCCGGTCTTCTGGCTTCCTCAGGGTTTAATTCTTGAACATTTGGGTGAATTCATCCTCAGTACCGGAGCTTTTTAAAATTTGCGGTGACATTGATTGAAGATTTGTGACAACTGGAAACGTTGTATGACTTATGCGGTTTATGGCTGTAGATGAAGCCGAAGACCTACCGGCACGCAGTATTTCGCAAAATGAATATTCTTCACATAAAGCAGCAATTTTTCCTAGGGTTCAAGATTGTTTTCTCTAAGTGATAGCCACAGCCTTTTTTGACAATTTGGATACCTCGGCTTCATACACCTACTCATTCGAGTTTCACATGCAGAATAATCTAACCAGTGTTTCCTCGACGCTGTTATGACAACCAAATTCCAATCAGAATTGCTTTCTTCGGTGGATTGTGTGCCAAACGCGTAACACACTGTTAATATATTAGACATTTTTCCGAACTTCCACTGTAGTTCGTCGATATTTGGTATGCGACGGGCTATTTATGACCTTGCGTGTTTCCGTATCATCCAATCACAGATGGGCCAGTTTTAGCGAAGCACTGAACTGAACTGATTCCTCGAGCCGCCACGCAACTGGGTACGCGGATCGGTCCGAGTTGAATGTCGTAGAACTACGTTCACATTTTCAACTGTGCAGACAATAAAGCTGTCAGAGCTAGCCAATTTATGTTCAGTTCATTAACAGCCCGAAGGCAGCAACATTCAAAAATTGTAGCTGAGTTGAGGCTCCAATCACTTCCACACTTTAAGTTGCAAAGAGCCGGAAGGCTGAGGGTGAAATCGGTTGAATAAAGCTGCCCTGTAGTGGTGGCTTTGGCATTCCATACTATACAAATGAGAAATCTCTTTTTTGGGTAATTGGGTTTGCGTCCTGGTCGTGGTCGGTTCAAAAAAATTCAGTCCCTCCAAACTTCTAACAGTTAGACACATATAGGCACATTGCTGCCGAAGAGCTCAATGTTCATTCTGATCAAAACGAACAGACAAAAGCACCTGGTATACCGTTACCAAATGGTGCATGTGGTAAAAAACAGTATTACTATTCACGGCAGAAAAGTAAAAACCACCGAATTTTGTAGACATCAATTTTGGTTCCAAAATGCTTCGAAAGATGATGAACTTTGATTCGTAAAATGCCTGAATCATTGAAAGACTTTAAAATCAACGGTAGTTCACCCGATCGATTTATTCAGTGTCACCTGACAAAGCTACTCGTGACTGTGACCTCAAAGTCACATCAATAAGGACTGTGAATGCCCATTATGTACTTTTCCTAAATAGTCGGTGAAAAGTTTGCTGCTTTATAGTAAATCTTCTCAATAGACGGACAGCTTTAATTACATTCTAAGGCTCAGTGGGCAGGATCGGGAAAGGAGAAGGCCATCCGTTTTCCCCAGATAGCTTAACTTATAGACAGCTGCTCGGATGTGAATAGCTGCTGTGCTGGGAGGATAGTAAGAACTTATAGAAAATATCTGACTCCAGACTTAATTTTGAGGGTGAAATTTGCCATTGCTTTTGTTGATAAACCGCTTAAAGGAAGAATTTCCCCGGTTTTGTTACATTCTATATACAGGATAGTTCACATTGATTCCACCAAGGTTAGAACAATATAAGGCAAGAAAAGTAAAAACTGAAGAGACAAACGCTTTTTGAAGCATTTTCTGTGATGCTAAAATCAGCTTATGATGACTAGAAAATACAACTAAGGCAACCTTTAGACAACCTGAATGGTGTCACCTTTGTCAGTTAAAACGCATGCAATAGCCACCCCACCCAAAAGACTTGATACACTGATCGTCATTTATAGATCTGTCTTTATCAAACCGAGAATTCTGTTCACTTGTCGCCACACCGCAGTTGAACATGGAACCCAGAAGTGGACTCAGCTTCATGAAACGGCTAGCCGAACCAACAGTAAAAATGATCCTGCAAAAGTTTTTCAAGCATTTTTACGTGACTTCAAGTATACTTGGACGAAATTACAATATTAACCGACTATCACGTGAGAGGTTTTGCCCCAGAAGTGAATAAATGAAGAAGTATAGTAACATTGTGACTCTGTACAGTTTTTATGAGGAAAACGGACTTTGGGTCCCTGTCTTGGACAGGGAAATTGTCTCGAATGTGGCACGGTTTGTAAATATTGGTCCACCAACTAGGAGCTGGATAATCTACTTTTGATGGGGTCAGAGTTGATACCTTGCGAGTACCCGTATTATGTTTGCACCCGAGGCAATAGAACCCTCACTAGCCACTTACACAGAGCATGAAAATATAAAGTAGAGCACCGACATATTTTGTTTTTCACTTGTTTTTATGGGTTAGATGGTGATGGTCGCTATCCTCAATTCGTTTTCACCAAAGTACCCTGATGTCTCGGGTATGAAGTATAGTAAAACCCTCAAAACTAACTCTGCGGGATCAGGAGGTATTGTTTCCTTGAAAAAAAGTTCGTTTATAGGTTGTTTGTGCCGACAGCGTCATAAAATGAATCACACGTAATATATGAGTATTGGCCTTTTTTGTATGGCTTCACTGGAGTTACTGTAGTCGCACTGGATGTAAAACTGTTACAGCTATATGTGAATGTTTCGAAAAGGATAAATTTACTCGTATCCAATCTAATTTTTACAAGGAATGTTGAATCCGAATTTCAGAACCAATGACGTACTTTCAAATTTTTGTGCACAATTCCATATTCATGCAAGTACCGCAAACCCTCGACAATCTGACGGAAGTACCCAGCAATCGTCATTTCTGTGTAGTCCTTCAACTCCAAAAGCCTGTTGGTAAAAAAGGAAAAATGTGGGGAGTAGTTTGTTGCAGTTTCTGTCACCTGACAGCAAGAACAGGAGGATTGATTTTGGACGCCTAAATTTTTTTATGGGAACGCACAAAATTAGGAGACAGTATGTGCTGGATTTGACTGAGGATCGAAAATTCTCATACCCTATGCAGCAGTAAAGAGAGGAGTGACGTTCTGGACAGTAGTATATGGTTAAATGATTCGGTAGTTAGCTCAGCTGCATTATCTTTTCGGTACCTAGCTGCCCTGTCACCCGTGGGAAGCATGAGATGTTTTTGTGTGATGGTAGGCAGTAAACTGAAAACCAACCCAGAAGTCAGTACATCCCATGATCCTATGTGATGTGTGATGTTGTCTGTACTCAAGGGTTAGTAATTCTAAGTACAAAGTGATTCACACATACCTCCAGGAAATCGTATGCGGAGACCAAGCTATGTGTAGAGTCACTCAGAACATTTACAGAAATTGTCAATAAGGTCAAAGTCATGAAAATTGTCCCTTCAACCAGTGAAGTTTAGTTGTTTTAAAACAATGATGTTTTGATTATGTGATAGGACTGAATGAAAACCTGATTAAATCAGCCCTGTGGTAGATTCACTGGAAGCACTGACGTATATTTTTCATTCGAGTTATCCACTGGCTGACATCTCTCATATGGCAGAATGGCCAGAAAAACCCAAACGAATACCTCTTCTCTGCGGGACTTGACGATTAGAACTTGCTTTGTGTTCACCGTAACTTAGCAGCGATTGCCTTCTGCTCCCATCTGCAAGTCCTCATCAACACCACCATTATAAAGGTGCTGATGGGTTATGCACGCGCCCGTTTTGAAGAGGATGGTAAGTTAATTTAATGTTAGATATGCAAAAGAGTTATTTTTGTGGGATAAGATGTTCGTCGTTGGAACCGTTAAATCCACAGTGAGCTCCCATATAGAGACCTTCTGTGAGACAAGTAGGTGATGACTACACCATTGCAGAGTTGCTAGTTTCACGTGAAAGTGAATCTGGTACTCCGAGGAAACTCCATCATATTTATTTGCGTCTTTAAGAATTTTGTCTTACTCTTTACTGTGATTCTCAAGCGCCTGTCATCAAATGAGAAATGGTTCTTTAAAAAATCTGTTACTGAGTTAAGAAAAATAGCGTAGTATGTTCCTTTTGGCCTGGGTTCTGACGCTTTGGGCTTTCTAAATCGCTGACCAAATTTTTGTACACCTTCTTGACTGATTTTGAAAACAGAGTTTAAGAAGAATTTTTATCTAAGGCATGCAGTTTACTGTTTCACAAGGTTTTAAATCGTTATGTTCTATTCAATCCCTCGCGTTTTGCTAACCAGAATACTTGGCTTTTAGCTTTTTCTTGCGTATGGTGATCAACCACTCGGTTTGCTTGCGAAGTTGGATAGAATCAACATTCAGTTCTGGCACACCGCACACTCTTCAAGTCACACTGTGTCCTTCAACGGGAAAATTTTTCTCTTTTTACAGGATTTGGTCGCGAATTGTTGAAGCAGAATACTTATGGAGCAAACTTGTGCGTTGTAATAAGTCTGTCTATAGGAGTGCACATATTACGTGCTAATCATCATTTATGGACTTCAGAATGTCAGAATGTCAGTCATAAATACGGTTTTAGAAAGGTGGATGCTACTATAATGCCTTAGAGTAACATGATTATCTTTCCAATGGTAGCAGTTTTTTGCCACCAAAACTGGAGCTGTTAAGATCATCATGAACAAGCGATTCAGCTGGGTTCCAGGTGAGTTTCCCGTCAAAATCAAATTAATGTACAGATGAGTGTATAAGTGGAGCCATTATTGTCCATCCTTTAATATGTCCGACAGATACCTGTGCCAAAGAGCGGTTTCTTGTTTGTTGATCATGTTTCATTGAAAATGATTTTATTTAACTGGAACCCCAAAACAGTGCTTCCACAACCAAGCATCAGACATTAACTATGGCTGTGTTATCTCTACTCAGTTCTCCATATCGTTAGAATGAAGCGTATTTATACCTTTTGCTTGCACCAAACTCTACGCCAAACTTCATTAGTGTTGACGTTTTGGAGTTTATTCTTGCGCAACCTACAAGATGTTCTCTATCAGATAGACGCTAATGAGTCATTTTGATCGTATTTTGGTAAACTAAATCCACACATGTGCTTTTATTGATCCAAAACTTTTTATCTCATTTTAACCATTTCCTCTGTTACTCTTCTGGTGGATATAACCAAGTACTGTTTTTCGGATTCTTGTCAGTCGAGCGTTTTTCAATGAACTTCTAGACTTCCAATACACTCCGCGACATTTTCTGTCCTCAAAATAAAAGGACTCTATCTGCTGCGGTGAGCACTCATCCGCAAGTCAACCTGGTATTGGTGAAAGTTAGCTAAAATTTACCTGAATTCCTCGCTTCAAACATAAAGATGTGTATGAGAATGCAACAAGTATCATACAGATAAGGTGCATCGTCTAAAGAAAGCAAGTTAGTCTATCATTAGCGATCATCGCTGGCAGTTGTCACTGATACATTTCCAGAGATTTTTAGCATCCTCCATCTCAGCTCTCTAGACACCAATCTCCTTGATCCGCAACGAGGCTCTTTGACCCCTGATCTATAATAATTCGCAAAGTTATTCTATATCTAAGGCCAGTAAGAACAAGCATCAAAGTTTTCAGAAGATTCAGGGTCTTTCTCGGGATACAGTGCTTCTACCTGGCTGTTTTTTCCGTCCACAATCAAAGCACCAGGTACTTTCAGAGATTTAGGTGGTGCATTTTAGCAACAGCCAATATCAGAAGACATATCGTCCGAAAGTAATTTTGGCAGGTGGTTTCGGTGGGTTTCTTTGCATCATGGTTCATGAGCTACTCACTGACCAGGCGTCTTGCGCTCCTCGAAAAACGTAGCGGAAAGCAGAAACGAGCAACTACCTAAGTTAAATCCAACTCGGTATTCCAAAATGAGAACCATTCAGTATCTGAACAAATCCAACTATAGCTAATGGTAATGCAGTCTACCTGTGTTAAAAACTGGCTCGAGTGTGGTGAAACCATATGGCCGGGTGATTTTAGCTGGTTTGAAAATTAGTACTGCACAGAAACAATCTCTGGCTACACAAACAATTTTTGAATCCTATCTTTCCGATATTGGTCTCTCTTTTTTTCCATCAGACAACACAGATCGATATATTTTACCTAATAAATGTCATGCAATAGATTCCCAATATTAAACACAAAAAACTATGTATCGGTTTTTAGGACGCCTAAACTTGTTGCATTCATTGAGCGTCGTGTAGAATATCTTTTGATGCTTAAGTGTAAAACAAACAGTTGTGAGACTAAAACCAAGTGCTAAGCTTTGTGTAAAATGTGTAGTTACGTGCACAAAACCTCAGACAAAAGCCTTGCATCCTAAACAAAATAACAAATGATCTGTACGTGGGCGAATTTTAATCATCACTCCTCCAGTTCATATCGTTCTACGCGATTGTCAACGGCTTAAATTTTTGGGTGCATCAAAACGATTCCATTTTAATATCAACTAATTCAGTGGACAAACAACATGTGTTCCAGATCTGAACCTGGTTTGTTATAAGCACTGTATCAATACATTCGCTTTGCGGGTGTTCTAAAAATTTTAAGGCAATGTATTAAGTTGTGACTGACCAAGCAGTGAGTCCAAATGCACCTATGTTTGTCAAAATTATATTACACATACGCAGAACGTGAGGCCATGCACTTTATGAAAAATGTTAGAAAACTACGGTCCTCTTGTAAGCATCATCCTGCTTTGGTACATCTATAAGCTCGTTCATGGCTACGTGATTTTTGAAACTCTTGCTAAAAGGCAACAGCATAAACGGAGCACTCAAACAGTTGATTGTACGCGAGCACGTTGTGCAAGCTGCCATTATCTGTGGAAAATTGGGCTTAGATATGACTGGGAAAAAGGAAATGTAATGATTAAAAATATTGCTTCATTGCCCAAAACAAGGAGGCTTCCGAGATTGGCTTGTAAGCATAAGCAAAAACTTTGCAAAGGAAGTGTACTTTCGTTTGATAGAGAGTGAAATGTTTGAGAGCATTTTCAATTCAGCCGCGAATGCGTGGACGTGCTAAGTAAACCAGTAAAATCATCACTGCAAAATTTGTTATATCACTGATCTTATATCACTTATATCACTTTGCCCTAAATTTGATTCAGTATCACCAGTGTACTAAGAATGACACCATGGGTTATTATTGGTAACTGGAATGTCGGTTATTGATGGGAACTGAATGCCATCTTAAACGTTGCCGGAATTTTCCGAAGAGAACTCACAGCTGTTTCCCAAACATTGTTATTATGCCAAAAATCTTAAACTGGATGGGATTCCTTATCATGCCTCCGTCTGTTTATGTGCTGAAATAAATTCTGTAAACACATTGTTGGCTTAACATGATGCTGTCTGTAAGTTCACTAGGGTATACCGAGTATGTGCAAAAGTCTAAATTTTTAGGTGGGGAATCCACCTTGGGTATCCGAAAAAATGCGCCAGCAATTGATTAGACCCAAAATTGCTTAAGTAACAATAAAGATAATTAAACTTCCAAATCCAAAGTTTCAGGAGAAACCGCATCCAACATTTAATTGTATGCATATACTACAGGTTTTATTCTGAATCATGCAAACCTATCCCACGCTAAGTATGCTGTTTTTACAAACAATAACTGAATCGTGGAATGCAGACGACTACCATTTTATCGCAAATTAAGCTGTATACACCAGCGTCAGATTCACTTCAACAGAAAAGATCCAGAGTGCCAGTTGACTGTTGAAATGTTGAATCTGACATGCGAACCGTCTTGGCACTATAAATCGTCGAGTGGTAATTCATTGAGGGACATAAAACCAACAAACATACAGCTCACATATGAATTCTGTATCGGCAGATTGTACCGTCTTATCGTTTGAGAGCAAAAATTCAGAGAGGTTAACTGACTGCTGGTGTGCTAAACCAGAAGCCCGATTCAGCTTTCTGGTTTTCGATCTCTGTACTGTTCTCCGTCATTGGTACACAGGAGCGTTCTGATGGTTTGGCCTGAAAGTGTGTCATTGGCTAATTGCGCTCAGCTAGAATATCCAAAGTTTCTGAATTTTCTGATTAGGTTCATGCTCCTACTCACCTCACATAACTCGGTTGATTCGCCCTCTGTACTAGCTGGCTGCCTGCCTTACTGCCCTTTGACTCGCTTGCTTGCTTTTAAGAGGTTGAGTTTGAAGGTAACGTGTCTGCAGCTGATGAGGTTGTACCGACAAACACCCATTCAGATAAGAACTTTGATTTCCCTCTTCCTTTGCTTTAAAATAATTAAAGGATTCAAAGGATTCTAATGGAATTTTGCCAATGATACAACGAGCCCACTTGCTATAGGGCTGCGGTTCCAAAGCTGATGTTGGCAGTGCTTGCAGAGATAATTTTCAGGGGTTCCGAGTTTGTGGCTTATAGTCATGGGGGCGGGAGGTTTTGCAGTAGAGACCACACCTATTAGGTCAACTGCTGGTAAGAGGAGACGTTGTGTCTGTGATGGAACCGAAGACAGGCATTTATTAGATGATTACTGCATGTGTGGCCAGGAGTGTTGTTGGGGTTTTTGCGTCATTGGAGATTGCGCTAATTAACCTGAAGTAAATTATTACCACAAGGCAACTGCGGCAATCAGCTAACAATGGGCCGCAAAATATTATGTCGTTGACATGTGGCAAGAGGTGTTCTATTGATGGATAATAACATTACTATTAGCCTCTCTGTTCCAAATTATGGAATCTGTTCCAAACTGGGAAATTCCATAACCCAAGATGGCAGAATTTAGCCAAGTTTCACTGAAAGCAGACGGATCCCAGGGCTCCCAGGGATGGTTGACGACGCATTATATTTATTAGTCGCTCTAGGTTGTTATGTTACCTGCATTGATTTTAGTAACCGCATCATTTGCTGTATCAGCACCCTTGGATTACAAACAATAAATGCACCAAGTGAGGGACAGTGGGTTCTAATTTTTTACTTCAATGAAGTGGTTGATTCACTGATTGCTTTTGGTGGTAAATTCAGTTTGGCCCTTTAACTTGGCAGGTGCTCTGCTCGCCTATACTATTGGTCACGCTACACAGTACACACAAGTAGAACACAGCCATCTGCCGGGAAAGGCCCTCAGCTATTTGAAAACAGAAGGTGAACCTTGTAGCTGCGAATTTGCCGGGTCCGGGAGAATTTCGCCAGACTCATCGAGGGAAAGGAATGTGCTCAGTGGTAAGTAGGTCACACATGGTCCATCGCCAGCCAAGACCAGAAGACCAGTAAAACGGAAGACCATAGTCCAGTGTAAGCCTCCACCTACAATGGTCCTATGATGTTGCAACAGAGTCCACCTGCTTGGCAGGTGGCAGAATACGGTGATGACGTTCCATGGATATTTTGGTTTTGATTTTCGTTAGGTGTGATCAAAGAAAAATGTGAAACTTATATAATGGTGAATGGCAAAAGAGCGAAACAAAGATTTACCTGTGAAAAAGCTGTTCTCCTTCAACAAATTCGTAAATAAGATATAAGAAAGTACTGGTTTCGAAAACCTCGCGCAGCCGCACCTGAAAATCGGTGAGAAAACAAAAGATCGGCATACTATGTTTGGATGTTGAAGCTTCAGCAGGACAGCGATACTGCGAGGATCATGAACCCCTGGTTTCTATGAGGACCATCACGAAATTCACCACCACAGTACTTTTTTCTGAAGCACCTTCGTTGCGAACACATATTTGGTTCCACGTTCAATGCAAGCAGCGACATATGAACCCGAACCACTGAAAAAGTTGAGTGAAAAATACAAAATCGGGATGTATAAAACTTGATCCTGACTCTTACTTCGGTTGGTATGCTCGTCTGTATGGGTGAAACATAAAGCATAATTTGCAGCATACTTTCCAACATCTCCTATCATTTCATATATGGCTTCATACGGCCTAGACTTATTGCTTTCCACAATAACACACGTTTCTGGCATGTTGATTTCAACACCTTTGAACTGGTGGGGTTATCAGGTTGTCAAGTTCATAAAATTAGTGCATTAAAAGATAGAGTCAACTGAACTTAAGAAAACACGCAGCAGAAATAATAAACTAAATGAACTCAAATGGAATAAAGTGTCAAGGCTGCTGGACTTGAGGGCGTAGGATAGGAATGTTACGATCGCACTATCGAGGTGTGCGGATGCGCCATAGGCCCAGCCTGATGGGGGTATCTTTCACGGATTCACGGATTGATACACAGAATCGAGGCTTTGCCCAAGTTTCCCGGGTCGGCTTTGTTCTTGCCGTTCAGCGGCTGCCGTACACCTGAAAGGCACAAGCAAAAAAGGGTGTACCACTACTCTTTAAGTTCTCAGCGTGGGGCAGGATGTTTGCCAGCACGAGGACTCGCATAAGAAAGTGTCTAATAGTGCTTTTAACTGGGTTCTAGAAGGAGCGTGGACAACTGTCGGAGGAAGATTATTCCACGCAGCTACTACACGAAATGAGAAAAAATTTTGCCTGATGAGAGTGTGCGCTCTGAGCTTGAAAATCTTTTTACCATGCCCCCCCCCGTGTATCTGCTGGCTCAACGGTGAAAAACCTGTTGGCCAAACCTTGTTCAAACAGGGCATAAGTAAGAATTAGGTCCCCTCGGAGGCGGCGATACTCGAGGGGAAAGAGGTCA
>SJOL01008920.1:97541-141496 GCA_004794785.1 Opisthorchis felineus | reverse complement strand
ATGCAGGCTGCCCAAACGCGTTACAGGCCTCATAGAGTGTTTCTTTCTAATTGTGTATAACGCGATTCCCAGTTTTGTTGTTTCTATTTTGACTTTTCACCGCCTTTCTTGTTTTGAGATGAACGCAGACTGCTCTTCTGTCTTGTAATTGAATGTCCATTTTAAACCAACCACGTGGGTTTCGCAATCTTTTGGCCACTGTTCTTTGATTCGGAGTAGACCTTGGGACCACATTTGGAATTACCATTTCGTGAACCGGTGTATAGAATCCAGCGTACTCAAGTGGTTTGACGTTTGTACAATTTTATTATCCTATAGTTTTATAAGTCGTACCACGTTAGTTGATAAACCTCCGCTTAAACTATTTGATTTCTAGGATTTGCGCGTTGAAGGCAACACAACTGACTGCTGGAAGGCGTCAATACCTCTCTGGTTAGAACAGACTTATTGTGCACCTTTTTTGAGTACGAATAAGACCAAGAATTTGCACCCACTCTCTTGAATACGTTCTCGCACCATAGAAAGTAAAAACAACTTAGCCATCACGGAGCACCAACTTCCCTCTATTTTGAAAAAGGCTTTAGGAAGCACATCTGGGCCAGAAGCCCAATGGCGCTGTAAAACAGAGGGACAGATCAGAGCGGGTCAAAGGAAAGTCAGGTACAGTGGCCTGTGGTCATCTAAACTTCTGTTGGAAATATTCCGCCTCGTGGTCTAGAGGCTGGCCGTTATTATGTATTAGGCTTCTACAAAGCCATAGATGTACCGAATTTCCTCATTTCCCAAACCTTCTGGTCCCGTTTCACTTCACTGAGTTCGCACAGGCTGTCTTTTATTTAATCATCTGGCCAAACCGTGCTTATAGCCAGGATGGAGGGAGCTCCGCGAGTTAAGAAGTGGCAATTGGACTGTTGGGATCCGGCGACATCCGCGTGCGCACTCAGAAACGTAGGAGGACCCGGCTTTATACGTAGCCGTGTTTACCTTGTTCCAATTATTTCTGAAGAGGCCGTTTTTATTACATTGCACAGTGAGCTCTGGTGTCTCCCTAACCTATGGCTCATTAAGTTTCTCTACTGCTAAGCAGGGATGCATGAGGGAGGGAGTATTGAGAACCATCGCCGAACTACAGCCTGATTCAAATTGACCTGTGTATTCCAGAACGATGGGCAGGCAATAACTGAACGGAGCGAATGGCAAACGATTGCGATTTGATCAATTCTAATCAGAAGCTGCTTGGCGGTAGCAAGACCTAAGATGTCACAATGGCACATACCGGCCCCAAACACGCTACGGCTAGGAAACAGCTGATGAACAGTGCAAAGTTACAAAAACGTATTCGTGCTCATCATTGCGTTTTGGGTTCAGGCAAAAACTACCAACGAGGCGCGCTTCTAATGGAATCAGGCCGCCCCTATGTACAATAAAAGCCGCTACTACTGTGATTAAATTCAGGCTCTCTGTGTGGTCAAGAAATGGTCAGTTCTTGTGAGAGGGTTCCTTTCACTGGGTCGGGGCTAAAGCCACAGGGCTTTCAAATGTTTCTGACAGCGCCAGATGTATCCAATAAGAAAGCCAGTAGAAACAAAGGTTGCTGATCGTTAGCCACCAGCCGAGCAATAAAGCTTTGGTGCATGAACTTATGCCGAACCTGGAGCAACCTGCTGCAGCAACTTCAGAATCAATCAAAATTCGTAGTTTCTAGCGTCTAGGTAAAGACTTCCCTAAGCTTGGCAAATTTACAGGGTTCCTGCATTCGACGTTCTGAGAGGTAACACATGGCACTCAACGGGGCACCCAGGGTAGTGCAATGGCAGCTTGTTGGACAACCTGTTCAGTAGTTTTCACGTCGAAGGCTATAATAAACACAGGAGAAAGAGTACTGAATATCGGACGCAAAGCGGCAGATATGAGCGGCTACGTACAGCGTAACACTTCAGAAAATGCTTCATTGAGCTACCCACAACACGGATTTTATTAAGAGTAGCTAACATATGGGGCATGAAAAGAGTTAAAAGTTAGTAATAAAGAACGATGTTGGATTTCAGTAGTCGAATGCCTATGTTTATCAGCACTACTGCAAGCAAAGAATAAGGCAGGCCGGATGATGTCACTACACGACCATCAGTGAGGCAGCAAGGCGCTTGTATCCGCGAGGTTCGCGGCTGTAT
The DNA here is from genome assembly GCA_004794785.1 of Opisthorchis felineus. Classification (NCBI taxonomy): domain Eukaryota; kingdom Metazoa; phylum Platyhelminthes; class Trematoda; order Opisthorchiida; family Opisthorchiidae; genus Opisthorchis; species Opisthorchis felineus. The sequence continues at coordinate 139,325 of SJOL01008920.1, read as the reverse complement.
GTGAGCTGAGTCATCGTCAAGCCACTTATTCCTAGATGTGAGGGCGATTACAGTCTTCAGCCTGAGTCTCAGAAGATCAACCGCAAGGAAGCAGTGACTACTTCAGACCATTCGAAATCATTTCAAGGAACGAATTAACGTGACTGTTCTAACTCCAAACCGGGACATACGGGAATCTGTTTACTAGACATCTATTCATTGACCAGCCCGGCAAGGACGACTCCGTGAATGCTGCACAGGCGTCCTCCAGCGCAGATAGACGGGCTACTGCGTGACGCGAACCGGCGCAACATGATAAGATTGGATACATTTGGGTGAATGAGTAAAAACATTCGGCAGGTGGCAGCCAGCTTTTACATTACTTTTAGCCCCCATCGCATCGTGCTTACCCATCATTTATTTATAACTTCCGGCTGTAGGCGCGACAGTGGGCGCCAGTTCGCATGTTATCACCTACATGTATCGCTCCAAATAGGCTATGTAAACATTTAATAATAATAATAGTGTTTATTCCCAACTAGTGGGTTTGCCCTTGAGGTGCAAAATCGTAGACAACCTGGACAGTAAGCTGTTCCTGCACACACTATCTATGCCTCGCCTACAAGCGTTTGTTATATTTCTGTTAGCCGAATATCACATCTGGGTATTGCATTTGGGCTGAAGTCAACTTCATGTCATTGACAATATGTGCACAAAATTTAAGTGTTTCTGCAATTGCCCTGACGGCGTGCAAAGCGCGAAATAATTCTTCTTTCGTAAGCGGCAGATTGTTTGCAGGATTGCTTGCATGTAACAGGAGAATATGAGCTGCTCGACTGTCCATCTCCCCGAGAAGTGGATCTGGTCAAAGTGGTAATCACCTTTTATTTATTATATCTACTTATGCGCCAACCCATAATAGTCCTGATTTGTGCAGAAACCAGGTATTCTGTGTCTTTGTTATGCATTTGTCCACGAAGACCACCTCGGGCTAACAATCGAAACGCGCTATCGTCGATTCATAAGGCTGTATAAAGTGTGCCTTATCGGTCCAGAGCAATACTTAGTGCCCTCGGACGGAGGCTCTATTCCTTTATCTAAAAGAGCCCAAAGGATCACGGTGATCGTCGGTAACGAAGCAAGCCTAAGATGGAGAGGTCCCGGAGTTTTCCCAGCTCCTTAGGCACATGGTGCGTCACAACTGGGATTCAGTCATTAATTGCGTGGAACAGGCGTGGAAAGCACGGTTAAGTTGGCCGTGAACAGACAGTTTTTGGCCGATGTATTGCATTTTGCCAACGGGTTTTTACCGTTGAGCCAGCAAACACACGGTGGGGACATGGTAAGATTTTCAAGCTCAGAGCGCACACTCTCATCAGGCAAAATTTTTCCTCATTTCGTGTGGTAGCTGCGTGGAATAACCTTCCTCCGACAGTTGTCCACGCTACTTCTAGAACCCAGTTAAAAGCACTATTAGACACTTTCTTATGCGAGTCCTCGTGCTGGCAAACATACTGCCCCACGCTGAGAACTTAAAGAGTAGTGGTACACCCTTTTTTTGCTTGTGCTTTTCAGGTATACGACAGCCGCTGAACGACAAGAACAAAAATGACCCGGGAAACTTAAGCAAAGCCTCGATCCTGTGTGTCAATCCGTGAATCTGTGATTCCGTGGATCCGTGCTGTAACAGAGTTTGTTGACGATTTTACATGCGTGTCTCCTTACTGCACGTAAGCGTGGGTTTCTCCCCTTCAATTTTGCATCTGCAACATTGTACGCAATCACACCCAGATTCTCCGTAATCGCACCCAGGCTGGAGCGCCATATCGACATACAAATGTTTACCAATGAAGCCTCTATCATCGAACGAATAAAAATGAAAGGTTTATTTGTCAGCTTGGAGGGAACATACGAGTTGAGGCATGATCAGGCCAAAGGTCCAGCAGCAAGACTACGATTTATCAGTTGTGCGTGCCTGGTCCAAACTGCGGGGCTGTAATACGATTGTAATGGAAATTTTTTCGCTTGCTGCAGGCTACATTTTACAGGTATTACTTTCCTCTACTCTGGCACAGGTTTGTTTATCTCCGGTAAGGGCACCTCAACGCCTCCAATGATGAGGTCTTGCATACCCAGTTTGATAGCACACCCACAACTATTCCCCTTCCACTCTCGACCGTACCCTCTCGCCCACTCATTTCATTGACTGCAAATATGAACAGGCTCCCCACTTGGCCCCAGCTACCTCCATGACATGTTCATTTTAATCTGTGGAACCTTGCTTTCTAATTTAACTATTTCTATGCGTCTGTGCTTCTCACAAACTCAACAACATTCTATACAGTTCGCTTTCTGGCTCGTGTGTTGTCACCATCTCACTCTTCCAAGGAACTATTATACCCGACTCCAAAACAGCGACAACAGCGAGTCTCTGCAGTTTCATTATACACCATGTTTCTCAGATTCCTGTTATCACTTATCCGCCTTGTTATTCCTTCCACTTCATCGTCCCCATTTACGCTTTTTGTGACCCTGGCCATGAGCCAAACAGTCCAAGGCCACGTGGCCTCAGCGGTGGTTTTAGGTTTTAGTTCAACTTGAACAGCCGGATAACGCCAACTCTGCTGCGTCACCAGATCTGATGTTCTGGTTCCTCATTTTCCGCCGTTCACACTTTTTGTTGTCATGTGTCAGGCAGGAAGCCTCTTGTTTTGTCCTCCCTCGCTTTGCTCTTTGCCCGCCACCTTTAAATCCTAACGATCCGACCTTGCTCGATATTCTCTCCGAAACAAACGCATAGTAACCGTGCTTCCATGCCCGTGCCGGTTTGATGGTGACCACGCCTACATAAGATAATGCCCACCGCCTATGACGCTATCCCTTTTCCCAAGACCCCCCCGTACCCACAATCCCCGCCAGTTATGTTTTCATTCTGGCTGTAAACTTATGACCATGCCTGACGGCATGCCACCCACAAGTTGGGAATAAACATTATCATTATCATTATCATTATCATATTTGTCAAGCGGGAGCACACATTGGGTTCTTTTATATCTCTTATGTTACATTAGCAATATATTGGCAAACTTAGCCAGTCCTTGGTTGCTGGGTTACTCGACAAATCTCTACTCTTATCTATGGTTATTTGGTGACCTGCTGTGATCTTTGTAGGAGGATGAACTCCATTCTATCTTGTACCTCTCAAACTGACCAGGACTTGGTGATACCGGCCCACTTCCCACTCTTGCCCAGCTCCGCTTTTCGGCAGCAGCTTCACCGAACGCTCCGCATGCTTGTTACTTACAACTCTTGGTCACCGCTTCACAAGTGGAATTTAATTACTCGTGATTTTACGTCGGTTTTAATCTACTTGTGTCGATCATCTTGGCTAACCTACAGTAACACACACGACTGTCCAATTAGCTTAGTAGTGATGTCTTCTAAAAGGTTACCCAGAAACCGAAGTGTATCGGTGCAATGATGAGAATGCACTGATGTAACCCGTATGATGGCACACTCGCCACTTGCCTCTTCATATACTGAGACGTTGCCCCTGGCCGTCTCGGAACCCCAGATGCGAATATGAAGAGGCAGTTTACGTTGTCCGATCCACTAAATCTTTTCATCGGATTTTATCAACCCGCCGTTTTGCAGCACTTTTTTCTTTCCCATATATTCAACGATTTTGTTTAGTTTCCGTCCGCCCAACGTGCTAGCATCAACTCACGCCACCAAAAATATTCTCCCTGACTCTCATGAAACAGCCACCTCTGTGATTCTAACTAGTTTCATCGTACACCGTTAGCTTGAGCTGCAGGCTACGACTCATCCTTACTGCGAATTTCTTGACCTCATCATCCCTACTTACACCATTCGTGACCCCGACCATCAGCTCAACACTTCAAGGCGACATATCTTCGGCAATTTTTAAATTTCTGGTTCAGATAGGCCGGCCCGATCAATGAAATAATTGTACTTATCTGGCACCGTTCTTGCTCTTGTTTCCCGCGACTTACGATTTATTATCATTTGACGGGCGAGGCCCGTCCATGTTGCCGTCCCTCTTGTGTTGCTTCCCACCGTCTTCAAATTATGATGGTCCAATTTCGATTCAATCAGTGTATTTCCAAAAGCTGGAGAGTAAACCTGTCAACTGCGTTTCACGGTCCCTAATGTCCACTACATTTAGATCATGCCGATTTTGGCAAGGCTGTATCTGTGGTAGAAATGCACGGACTGGGAGCGAACATTTTCCGCTCAGGAAGCTGTCCCGTGCTTGTTAGAGCTGCCTCAAAGAAAAAGCTACACGCTGGCGTTTATCGGTATCGCTGGGGCAAAGTATAGGCTATGATCTGTAGCCGCTGCTGGGTTGACCGATGTCTTTAACGGCACAAGGTTATAAAAATTCTGTGGGATTCCTTAAGGACTTAGGATTCGTCTTTGAGTTGTGAAGGCTTGCCCCGCTTTGCACCTTCTATAGAACCTGAGTAACCCAGTTTTTTGGCCCCCAGGGGATGATGATCAGCCGTGCGCTTGATTACCGGAAAAACCTTTTGTATATTCAGAGAACGCTTTAGTGTTCTCCAGGCGGTCGTTGAAGAAAAAATCGCGACCGGAAGCCAAAATGCTCACCTACTTTTTCTTTTGGTTTGACCGTTCCGCCTGAGAATTTCTGTGCACAGCTTTTGTAAAAACGGCACCAGGGAGCAATTTCATCGGCTTTTTGGCATGGTTGCGATAGAAAACTTGACATAGGTGTTTGTGCTGGAACTACTCCTGAGCCAGTCTACTAGTAGCACCGTGGCTTTCTTGCCTGCCGGTCTGAGAGCTACACTGCCTTTTTGGCGGCCGGCGAACTCGGTATACGGCACGCTAAATATTAATTTGTTAGGGCTATTTCAATGTACTTCCGTTCGTTTTGCTCTGGTCCTGTTTGCTTGTAAACTCCGAAGCTTTTAGTAGACGTATCTACTTTCCTTTCATGTTCCAAAAAGGTAAACTTTTGCGCTTGATGGTGAGGATTCGGCTCTTCCTTAGTGTGCACCTCCAATCTGCGTAATGCATAGCACCTCTGCAGCATAGGCATGTAGTGATGTTCAAGAGGTCGGGAGAGTCGGACAGCCAATCTCTCTGGTCATCCTTCAAGCAAGTACACAGAAGTGCAACAAACAAAGTAAGCGGGACGTTCCATTCCGGGTTTTGCGCTGGATAACAAACGCCATGAGCACATACGTTGGAATTGTGTGATGTTTTTGACATCAAACTTCCTGTCATAACTTGGCCTATGTTTGTGAACACGCTAGCCACTTTAACAAAATCGTCAAAATCGACAAAACCACTCCTTGGTTTCTATTATAATTGTGTGCAAAATCTTTAATGCAACCACCGGAGGGTAAAACAGGTGAATTGGTGGATTGGTGAAAGATTTTGTCGACAACAATGTACGAGCCCAAAACAAAACCCATTTAAAGACTGCGCTCACATATGTAAGTAGCTCGGGCATCTGATGCATCGGGCAACAAATCCTGAACCGCCGATTTTCAGAGACTTAGGCAGGTAACTATCAGGCCACCGGAAAATGTGGCACTTTTGTACCAGAGAGGGATTGGAACAAAAACTTTTCATACCTTTATCCGGATAGCTACACCATGTTGTTATACGTTCAAGGGTTAACTGGACCATAACTAAGCCATTTTGAAGTGCATTGGCTTTAATCACTTGGACGCTGGTGATTCCATCCGTAGCGTGGTAAGCTCAGACAGTCGTCGCATTTGTTAAGTTGTCTGCGGATGTCCCTCGCCCGAATCGTCCCGGCTACTGAATACTGATATCCCTCGACATCATGAACTGCAGTTGATTTCTCGTGATAAGGGCTCAGTGCATCAGCACCGTGGTGGACTGAAAAAAACGACATTACCCCATTCTAAAGGCCCTGAAACCTGTCCAGACCAAGGTGTCGATGTGACGCGCCAAGATCTTTGTGATGTCCACGAGCTTGTTGCGGAGGCGGTGAAACAATCACGTTAGATGTCCACCTTGAATTCGGAACATTGATATGTCATCCAAAAGCGATCAGTGGTGAGCTTGTCTGTTGACAGTACTTCTTTGGATCCAGTATTGGTCCTCCTAGAAATTATGTAGCAACAGATATGGGGGCATTGATTATCCTGTTATCTGCCTCTGATTTACTATCAGCTTAGAATTTGGGTTTGGGGTTGACTCATTTCTGGGTTCTGTGCACCATCGAATGCTGCACCGGAAGGATGAAGATCCGACCGGAGGTTTTAGAAGTTTGTTAGCCATGGATTTTGACAGTTTATGAAACCTTCCTTGTAAGCGTGATGTTTTTTTAATTTTTTGGCTGCGTTAGCCGAAGCCCGACCACCTTCTCACGAGTAATAGTCTCGGCCGTGATTAGTACGCGGATTCAGACTCTCCGCTGCGGATGGAAACTTTCTTAAAATGTCTGTCCAGTCTACTGGCAGCATCCGTATTTCTCGTTGCCAAAAGGCAGGTTTATTTCCATCAACTTAAATCGCTCACTGAGTGCTGTCTACGTATGGACTGACTTAAACGTGCGCTCTCTTAGCTGAACTCATGGCCTCCAGAATATCTCCACACTTAACGTGCCTTTGGCTTACCTCGTTGATGAAAGCGCCTTTTCTTGTTATATGCAATGGGCAGTCACTTTTCTGGACTTCGAGTTGGCGGTTAGGCAGCTGGTCCCCAGGGCTGCCTAGTAATCAGTTCTTCTAACGCGAGCCTTTTGAGCTTCCAGCACCAGGCAAATATACCTTTGAAAAAATTGGCGCTTCCAGGATGGTACGATTACTTTTCCACTACAGATCAGCCACCTACCGGCGCACAGTGCCGTCCACCTTTTGTAGTGTGTGTGAGACCTATTAGTGGTGGCGAATCACCTCCCAAACATTTGTGGTCTGTTTGTTGAAGCGAATCTTGGTCGAGAAATGTGTTATGAGTATAGTCACCAACTTATCATAATAAGGCAAACAATACGTGAGTTGTTCATCTTCCTGACAAGTAGTGCCCTTTCATAACGCCTACATTCTTCACCAGTGGTCCAACAGGTGATCTTTCTCTCCCCCAACAGCTGCCAGTCCTATGTTGACAAAATCTTCGCTACTCCTTCTTGGTGCGGATCCGAGACATCCTCACAATCTTGGTTGTTCCTTCGTTTTTAGTGCTGTCGCGCAATAATCATGACCTCTATTAACATTGCGAAATAATCTCCATCCCCCTTTACGCCACAAAGCCCGCATTGTACCTTCACGCCCAGATTTAATTGTCGCCCACGGAATCGCACATCCATGGTCTGAACACGTCAGACATGATGTCCATTACGGAGCTGTCCAGAAACCGGAGTATGTTAGTGCAATGCTGGCACGGCACTGCCACACCCAGTCTGAAAACACACCCGCAACTAGTCCCTTCCTACTTTGACTGTGCTCTCTCACCCGCTTCTCCCCTTACCTGCAACTTTGAACAAATTCTTTATATGGCCTCAGCCGCCTCCGGAAAGAACTCATTCTAATCTGCGGAACCTTTCGTTGGGATCTAACCATCTCGGTGCACTTTGAGTTTTTGCTCCCCACAAACTAAACCATTTTCTGTACAGTTCGCGTTCTGTCTAGTGCGTCAGCGCAAACTTTTCGGTGGAACTCCTACATCGAACTCCGCTCCTACAGGGACGCCGGTGCGTCTATACAGCTTCATGGTACACTGTGAGTCTGATATTCGAGCTACCATATGACCGTATTGCAGGATTCTCCACTTTATCATCCCCATTCTATTGACCATAAACCCAACTATTCAAGGCTAGGCAGCCTCAGCAATTATCTTAATTTTTAGTTCAGATTGACCTGCGGGATGACTGCAACACAGATGTTTCTCCAGCTCCGTTGTTCTGGTTCCTCATTTTCAGCAGTTTACATTCACTTATCACACGTTAGGCAGGATGCCTCAGTTTGCCTTCCACTCTTTTGTTGTTTCCGGCCATCTTCAAGTTTTAGCGATCCAACCTTGCTTATGCTTGATATGTTCCCCAAAAGATAGGAAAAAACCCCAGTGACTGTGTTTCTGTGTCGCAAATGTCCACCGCATTTTGAATGCGCCAGTTCAGGAATGGCCGCATCTGCGTCGGATGGTGCCCATTATCTGTGTGGCTGCCCCGTTTCCAGGCAAACCTCGGCAGTCCTGCTTCTATTCTGACTGTGCCATGTTGGTCATGTCTGACGGTATGCTACCCACAAACTGGGAGAACTAACACTATTGTTGACTATAGCCCTGTCCCTGGACCAACAGCCCGACAACTCTACCCAGGTTAGGTGCTGTCAACACCACAGATATTCTTACGGACTGACTAGATCAAAATTTCCTCTTATTTTCCATCGACTTTTGGGACCGAAGGAGAACTGAGATAACACTAAATAATACATAAATCCTTGTCCCATTTTTCTCGTTAATGTTTTGCCAGCCATTTGAAAATCTCTTTGAAACGTCGCAACCAACATCCATTCAGCCCTCAAATTTATTTTCGACCCATTTTTGTGAAGCTGTGAAGGGAATTCCGAAAGTGCGGTGACGGAAGCATGCACTGCGAATTTTCACTCGAGATTTTTGCTTACAGGTCATCGTTTTATATAGTTGAAGAGCTTGGGGCTATGTGCTGCCACCATAATACGTTTTATTTTGTGTTAGTTAGGCCATTGGTAGACAAGAAACAGCGCCCACTGACTCAGCCTAGAGAGTTAAACGATACGAAACTTCCCAGTTGAATTCAGGGAGGCTGATGAAATGTTCGTAGAGGTCATGTGCGCTGGTGCATCAGATAAGCAAATCAACACAAATTCCCTGACATTTTGTTCGTCCTGAGCTTAATGACTTTGACGAATATGTCGGTTATTCATACTCTTGCAGTGTCTGGACATCTGACAACAGCGCGTTCTATTCAACGTAGAAGATGAGATTCCAGATTGAGATGTTTATATTCCCGTATGAGTACCAGATGCCATCATTTTTGTTGTCACATACCGCAGAGTAAGTCTGATTCAATCCCTGATTGTGATTGAGTGATCAGGGCCAAAACACCATCATGGTAAGGAAATTTTGTGTGTCGGTCCCCAACACGAATAGAAACCTTCCATCAGAACGAGGAATAGTTGTCACCAAATGATCGTCTAATTCGGGTTCTAGAGTATACATATTTGTCCACTGTTTACGCCGTTCCCCTACTGTTCACAAACACGCTTCTACACTGTTAGTTGACATCATGGATGTATCACGTCGAAATCTCCATCCACAACTTCAACTGACAACTATCCGCCTATATACTAATCATTTTAGGGCCGAATCCCGAAAAAGCATTCTTACCCGTTTGCATACTTGGTGAAGGAGCAGGATTTAAAATGACTCTATGCGCATATTACATGTAGCGGCACTTGCCTGCTTCTGCTTATCGCACTTGAGAGAGCCATATGGGTATTCTTCGTTCACTTTAAACTCAGTCTCTCATCAAGACCCATCAGTATCTTTTACCCCCCGTAAAATTTGCAGCCATGATGTTAAAACTTTGGTCCCGGCAGTAACATTAACTTCAACAACTCCTCTTGCTCAGTCTCTTGTTGACAAAATTCTTTTCCGAAAAAAGGGAATTTGTCCCACTTTGGGCCACCTCAGTAACCAAGCTGTGCAAGGTAGTCCAAACGATCATGATAGCCGGTTAGAAAAGTTAATTGGTGTGATGGCGTTGATCAGACTGCTAAATGGGCTAAAGATGAAGTGATATACCAGTTGTTTAGTTCAAACTCACTTGCTTAGAAGAATAGCCAATAGGAGGGACGAAGTGATCCGGCAGAGATGGTAGCTGGCTGCAGCGATACTCAAGAGTATTGTTGAAAGCCGCTTTCAGTAGCCGGTTTCAGGATCACTCCGGCTGGCCAACGTGGACTGACAGCTTATGGACACTCATACACCACAGTGCGCTTCTTGTATATAGGTTCGCTTGTTTAATGATGTAGCCCAAGAGTAGTCACCACGAAACTACAGGTTGCCGGATTTTGGTATTCGCCATAATTCAACTGGATTTTTCAAACAAGTTTGTTGATAAAATAGGTGGGCTGCAAAATAATGGACAATGGTTGGATAAGGTAGGGTGCAGTGAGGGGGCCGGTCATGCTTTTTCGTTCGGTTGAGTCGATCTCAGTAATGTGTTTGAGGATGCGGTTGAGACAGATTTGCTTGCACTTCCCGTATCCGCTGGGTGCAAAAATGTGTGATGGGGGGGACTTGAAATCACTTCTTAGCTTGCGCGTTACCGCATAGCGAGAAGTCAAATACAAGGTCTCTTTGCGGGTAACGGGTTTTAGTGCGTGCATGTTGAGCATCTCCAAGTGTTAGCACTAAGATGCGTCGTGCACAGCCATCACCTTCGGTTTCCTTCCAGGTTTCCGCAACACTCACCATTCTTAGACGAGTTTTTGTTAGTCCTTGGCTCTGGCACTCCATTTTTGCCCATTTATTCAATTGAATTGGCTCGAAAAGAAACATCAGCAAAAACTGAAGACTATGTTGTTTTAACAAACTAAAATGAAGTGATTTAGTAAATAGCACCAATTTAAAGCGGCCCATGTAATGAAATTCGGATTCCACGCTCCAGCTTCAGGTCGCATACCACTCCATAGTAAAGAACAACACCTGCGCTTTCGCTTCTCCACAGCTGCAATTTAGAGAAGGTTTGTCGGATAGTACCTTGGCAGTTCATGGTCATCCCCATTCCAGATCCCGGAGTGGCTGGGTTTTCTGGCGCTCAGCGATCCGGGTAAGTCATACAAATGCTTTCAAATTTCCTGCGTCATCCCATGGAGCTATGCAGTAAAGTACTTGTACTTCCATCACCATAAGCAGTAAGTGTGTACAAAGTACTTTGAGGAGATTTGCTAATTTTCGTTGGTGATCTGGAGAAATGGACGGAATTTCATGATTCCAGCATTCACACTGCTGTACAATCAGATCTTTACAGGGCTCACAGACAATCCACTAAAAAGTTTATGCCTTCGAACGGCAATAAATATCAGTTCCTGTTCTCCCCGTTAGGCTTCAGCAACCACACCACATACATCAGCTCTCCATAAAAAATGCTTTGCAAAGGCGTCAATTCCTGGAGACCTATTTACCTCCCAAGAAGACCATAACGGTCTACGATTGATCACAGGCGGACTTTACTTGCCATTCACCGAGAAGTGTCATGTGCTTCCCCTACGTCGCTTTACCCTTCGCTCATAAACCATAGTTCTACACAACCTCTTAGCTCTCAGTTTTTGATGAGTCTGGATCCTCCTACTTTTGGATACCTCGTCTTCCCAAATCCCTGCAATCTTGAAAATACGGCTCAACAAGCTTCTTCAGTTCTGAAACTGGCGTCTTATTCTATAATATATTCTATATATTCTATATATATTCTATAATAGGCAGACACCAAAAAGTATTTAGGGACTGACGATACAGGTGAAACTCTATCGCATGTCAGTAAGTTGCCTCAGCTGTTCCAGTGTCCAAGGCATATACTCGGTACTTCCGACAAGGGAAGAATTGAACTACTGGTCCTGGTATTATCAAGCTAAGTGTCAAGCATGTGATCCATATGGGAAGCTTGTGGTTTGAAATATGCACACAAGTCACTAGCATCATCGCAACGACGCGCTTAACTCTTTCTAGGCCCATGGCGCTCCCCTGCGCGGAGCGTCTTGTCCCTTCTGGAGCTGTAGTCTGTGGCATTCACAAGGCTAAGAACGAGTAGCTTGAAGGGACATAGTGCCCTATCGCCAAATTAAAGGATCGGATGCGTGTTGAATGGACCACAATTGGTATAGGGGAAAAGGGGTGTAGATTAACGTTTTAAGATTTCACCGTTAACAAACGAGAGTGCTAGCGTAAAAGCGTGGGTTAAAATCGCCCGAAATTAATAAGAATTATGCCACGGGAGTAACACTGACAGCTTTGAATGGAAGGTTATTTCAGTCACTTACTGGCCGAGCGAGAAGAACTGTTAAAGACGCGCGCTGTAATCTTCGTGGGATACTTTTGATCCCCCTGTTTTGCGCCATCAGTTGTTGGCGAAACCTTAATAAAAAGTGAGTAAGAACAGGGTGACGAAACAATGAGTATATTTGAGTGAAAAGTGGTCTGCTCGAAGAAGGTGACATTTTAAGTGAAACGGATCAAACAGTGCGTCTCCTGATCAGAGGATTTGAGACCAATATCCATCAGTGTAGTTACCCTTTGGACGCCATCATTGTGTGCTACGTCTCTCCTAAGCTTTTTATGTGCACAAATCGGCTAAGGTACTCAAGAAGCGCTCAACATACAGTATACGGGATGTTCTGTAGTTTGCACTAGTGGCACGTGGGTAAATGTGTATCGGATAATCAAAATGGGAACAAATATACTTTTGACGAATTTGTTGTGATGAGATGAGGCAGGAGCATTTAAAGGAAGTCGAATACTTGGCTACTTGCAGTCGTCTAGTTTAAAACGTCCTTATTTTTACCAGTTTTGACAGGGGTTTGCCGACCCCCCGAGCCACACAGTGAGTTATAAACGTGCTTCTGTATAGCTGTTTTACTCGCACTTTAAAGCAATGCTCGTAAGTTTTTGGAATGCTTCAGAAGGCAAACGTGGATGAACTTATAAACATGAGATCTAAAGACTCTTCCACCTCTTGAATGTAAACGACTGCCGCAGGAAAGCTGGAATTTTGGAGAGTACTTCATCGGTGACTCCGATGCTTTTAGCATCGAGCTTTCAGTGAAGGCAAGTTTCTATTTCAGCGAAATTAACACAAACGTTGTGTACGTATTTAGTAAAATATTTCACTGGTAAATATCCGGAGAACGGGTATGTTCCAGGATTCTCCGGGACGCTTATCTGTGACATAAAAGTTCACAGTACCCCTATGAGTCCCACTTCCCGCCAAGCTCTATTGCAGACTGTCTACCAAGGCTCTTATTAATATTCCTTTTCTATGACAAGGATTTCAGGAATTTTCATTTTGTTATTACTTAACAGATCGGTTCCATGTATGCGACTCACCCACACTTCTTCTAAACACAACATTATCTTCAGAAATCTAGGTTTGTTTACCTGAGTTTATGAAAAACGACTTCAGCGATAGGCCTTATGCGCTGCAAGGTTTCCTTCAACAGAATCAAACAGCTCTAAAATCAGCTACTAAACTACACTTTTTTCAGTCTGTTTTCCCTGCAAACGTTTGTCTTTACAGTGTTTATTACTTACCCTGAGACGTTTTGTACTCTCCAGGCGGATTTGTCCAGAATCATTTCAGACTTTTTCGGAAACGAAAAATCCTGCCTGCATTTATTTGCATGTGTAGGATCAGTAGATATATAAATACTGCAACTCCTAGTGGTGAATGCTGGTAGACGTTGTCCGATTTGGTGAGTTTTTAAGGAAAAGGCTGTTTTTGAACTTGTCTGATAAACAAATATGGGTTCTTGCAATCCAGTTTGTGACTCATGAATGGCAAGGGTATTCTTCTTTCAGGATATTTCTTTTACTGACATAAGTTGACAAAACGGATCGAAAGTACGCTTTCAAAACTTTATTACACATGCTGATTGATATTCTGTCCTCTTCAGCAATATTCATACTAGGAGGAGTCACCATCTATATCAGACAACGCAGTGCACAGCAAAGATTGTCGGAGTGAAAGAGCACGGGCCTTATAAAACATCTGCACAAACGCATACAACCCAACTCCTGTTACAATGTAGAACGTCTCGTGAGATTGGCCACTCTGCTACAATGTACAATCCAGGCTCAGATATACCGTTAGTGTTGAACGTATTACTTTAACGGATATCAGGCGTAGCTGTAAAACTTTCCTCACAGAATACTTACTTTAATATCACTTTTCCTGTATGGGGTATTGTTTGTCAATACCACTACGTACAAGTAGCCAAAGACATGCTATAAAACGGATGACCATCCAGGGGCAGCAGGAAAATTCTTTCACTGAGGAGGTAAAAGAGAATTCTGTAGTCTCTTTTGAAGAAACGCATTACTCATGAGATTACTAGCAGCGCTCTAACGTCAATTTGGGTATTGTACCTATTTGTTGAGCTCCAAGAGAGGCAAAACAAGCCGTGAACTGTTGAGACATTTTCAACAATCTTAAGAGCGGTACTTTGTCAAGACACTATGCTTCGCCGGTCACTGCCGTCCACCTAAAACGGAATCCCGACATACGACGCATCAGTTGTTAGAGACACTGTCAGACTTGACCTAGTTGCAGCCTCAGTGATACTCAGACATTCAAGCAGTTGACTTCAAAGCACAGCTTCTCTGCCGGCCTCCCCAACAAAACGTCCACTGATGGCTGCAACGTCTCTAATATCGCATCAATTAAACGTGTGATAGCCTTTTTTAGCACGTTTAGTTAATGTCTGCCATAAACGTGATATTTAACTGGGATTCCATCGCACTTCCATTTGAAAAGAGCAAATTGCTACTGACTGACATTTGCAAAGACCTTAGTCTACTTTTTCATCTGCTTTTTACAGTGTTCTGTAGAAATTCACAGAGCGGTGCATCAACAGATAAAATGTAATTTTTCACTCGGCTGGAGGTGAAGGTTTAAATAGGGGCACATTTACTCAAGTCTTTCAAAAAAGAAAGCTGATGAGTGTACAGAAGCCCCTTTCCGAACTTTACACACAAAGGCGGAATATATGGCAGATAAAGCACGCGCTAGGACCTGACGACTGCAGTCTGCGTTTGGATCCTGCAGTATAATATACACTGGTATCTGGTGAGGTATGTTTTGTGATGTACGGCTGTTTCCAACTGCAGGTCTATACGTTGTGACTCGCACCCTATTGTGTGGGTGTTAGGTGTAAGTGAGTCTCTTTGCTCCCTTACCCTCTAATACAAAGGCGCATGAAAAATCTGATTCTGAAAACTTAAGGCAGGTTAGAGTAAGCAAACTTGGCTCCTCTCCGTAACACTTGGCGAGCTTATTAGCGAGAGTTATCTACTCTTCTAAACCATTTGAGTATACCATACCAAAATGACTAACCCAAATTTGGAGGCTTTTCGGTGTCCAAGAGAAGATTGCTCAAGTCATGAGATTGCGGTTATAGGGCGGAGAGAGCCAAAAACCATAAGTTCTACCTATTTGATGAAATTGAATAAAGGAGCTATCAGATGATACTGTTACACAGCTGTTTGAGTTATACGTCGAGCCAATGCTTGAATTTTGGCAGGCATGAGCCAGAAACGACTTTTGACGTGAGTTTAAGATGTTGCTAATACGGAAACAAGTAGTTCCAATAGCAGTCAACGTGGTTGCACTCAGATGTCAGCTTGAAGTGCCGATGATGGACTTGTGATATTATGCTCGGCAAAGATCAGTATCAGATGGTTAATGCCCGTATAACCTGCAGCTTGAGCTTGAGCTTGAGGTCTCCTCTATAAGTGACGGTTTAGGGCTGCAAACCGTTCGTCGTACGTTACATTATATAGCGTTTAAGTTTTCTTGTTAGTCCGCCGTTAGGCCAGCTGTGGGGTTTTCTCATCGCAACTCAGTCATGGTCTCCGAGCCTAAACAAAGTAGTCTTGTTTAGATCTTCCATAAGCAGACGTCGCCTGGTAAATGTGGACAGCCTTGAAAATCTTTGGTGGTAGTATATGCTATAAGAGGTTGGCAGCCTTGAAGTCACTTTTACGTCAGGCAAGCTAAAAAGGCCTTATGTGCTTATAAGGATAAACGCTTGGCGTGATAAACAAAGCTTGGGATGCAATAAGTACCGCAACTATACGTGTGGTAATAGGATGCAACACATCCTTTGTGGTTATGTGGGAGTATTAGTTAGCTACTACTCCAGGACAAAAGGCTTTACTTGCAGAGATGCCACTGGCGTGTCAAAGACGGTAGTTTTTTATGCAGGAGATGAAATAGATCCACCATGACGCGAAAGGCCTTTGCGAAAAAGGGACGAAAGTGTGTCCTACGAAAAACCCCATTCAGAATCAAAATCGAGGTACGGAAAATCAACAAGCAAACGGTGCAACTTGTTATTATTCGTGCAGCACAGGCTGTACAGGAGGGGTCCTGTCTGGGTTGCAGTTGACCGACGTCAGCCTAATCCACTGCAGGTCTTGACCGGAGACTCAAATTTGATGCTTTCGGCGTCGAGTATTTCCGTTTTTTGTCGCGCTACAAAATCTAACCAGCTAAGCAGGACATAGTTTCATCCTATTTTGGCTCCACTAGTATCAACGTCAAATGCAAAAGGTCTCACTTTCATGCATCCTCAAGTTGGTGATCGATAAAACGAATTCCTGGCATCAGTGAATGACATCTGAAAAAAAGACTGCAAATGATCGATTTCAACTTTTTCTTCTAGATGGGATCATGTATTGTCAAGATGCCAAATCAAGACCTTTGAGGGTAATATTAGGTTTTCTTCCCGAGATCTTACGGCGCCTGAAGCATTCACACATAGTCTGTGAAGAAAATGGTCAGACACAACAAAACTGCTCTTCTAAATAACGTAAGACCAAAGCATAAGCTTGATCCAGCAGCAAAAAGCTTTTTAATTAATTTGGCCACATTTCGTTCACTTGATCGCAAACTGAGAGGGTGATATTTTGAATAGAATACATGCATTAACCTCTAGCCAACTGGTGATCCGTCCTGCAGAATCAAACCTTTTTTCCTAGTGCGCCGCATGAAGTGAGACGCCTGAGGTGTCATTATTCGAATCTCAGTTTCTCTGTTGGTATGCTACCGATAGTTAGGTTTATTGACAGGGATTTTTACCATCAATTGAAAAACGGCGTTCGATTTATGCGACTGCAGATTTATTAACAATACTCCTTACCGGCAAAATTCTTTGTGAAGACACTGATAATGCTATTTTTGCTTGGTGCTACTAAAAATTCCCAGCAGTTTATTGAACATAGAAAATGATATAGCGTTTTGAGACGTGAGCCACAACTCGGTTAGATCGGACTTTAAAAAGTTGCACAAAACATCACACAGCCAAAATTATACGCTTTTGAAAAATCGTTAATCAGTTATAGCATGTCTTCAGTTCGCCATGGCTTTCACAACGATAATGGAGTACGACTGGCTAGAATTGTATCTGAACTTGCACACCAAATGGTCACCTACACAGTTCCCGAAGAGAATACGGACAAACGTGTCAAACGTACTTGCTTATCCTGACATCCTGCAAAGTTAAGGGAAATTCCTAAGAAATAATCTAGATACTCAAATGACATAGGCAACGCCATCTTATCCGTACCGTTTTGCGTCCCGCTTTTCAGGAAGAAGTGGCGCCAACACTTTTATCTTTGCCTTTTACACCTAAAAATCCCCAGATATTTCGTTATTACTTTTGGATTTTTCGTCAACATCTTTTGGTTGGCGTTCAACTGGTCCCAAGTACCCCGACCCTGGTCAAAAACAGGCAAGAAACGTCATTTTAATTGCTCTGGCGAAATCTGAAGAATAGCCCAAGCTTGTGCATTTATTAGAAAATGACCAAGTGGTCGTTTTTATCCTTTGATACAAAAGATTCGTTCCTACTTGCAGCCTGAATCATAAGTTGGGAAAAGCGATTAGCTTTATTTTAAAGCTTGGTTTAAAAGTGGCTTAACGTAGTTAACGCTATAGTGATGACGGCAAGTAGGTGTAATTTGGTGTAACCACCACTACTGTAAGCTACATATGAAGTGTTATAGGTATTACACTCATTTTTATATATTGAGTATACTAAGATTATCATAGAAAATTGTCGTCTTTGCCACAGTTTAATAACCGATTCTAGTGACAAGGCTGTGAAGACATGGATGGAAGACTATACGGTAGTCCAGTAGGATATCACGCATTGTGAGTTATCTGAAGTGGCTTTACCCTCAACCAAACATTTATTTGGATCTGTTAAAACCCATACAAAGTACCATTCTGACAGCACTTCAAATAAATGGTCAATTTTTACTCCTGTATTCTAAAGGTTTCCTTTGCAAAACTATAATCACATAGTTTGATAAACCTTTTCGGCAGTAGAAGCGGCTTTTTTAAAAACCAAAAGGCCATTCTGCAGGTTAACAGGAGTCAATATTTACTTGCCAACAATGTGTTCGATCTAGAAATACGCTTAGTTTTATGACCCATTCTACGAATAATGGACTCATGTTTTAAAAATTTAGCGTTAAACATCTTCCGAGTTGCCGCAAACAGTTTTAGTTGTTGGACAGTGCCTTTCAACCAGGTCCATATGGAAAAATAATGCGCGAGTTGGCATTTTCGCAAAGACATCCAAAATAACCGCTTTTACGGATTGTTTTCCGTTTGCTTTTCTAGTTAAAATTGGATTCTTGTTAATGTCTGCAGTCTTTCGAACGATTTTGTCACAAAATGTTTGTTATTACTAAGGTGTGACTGCTTTTGTACCTCCATTGAGCCAAAGTGGTGTGTGTACCCGCGTTGCTTACGGGAATCGTCACACCAGGTTGGTCGTTGGGTACAGATGTGCCTGACGCAGTCTTCTGCTCCTCTAGGGTTAGGGTTGGAACAATTGTATCAACATGCTGTGACGGTTCCATGCCAACCATCACCGCCCTACAGTTGGGATTTTCGGCCAAAGGCTTTGTTTGGGGAAGCTAATTGTCCTCTTGTTTAGGTTAAGGTGTCTTGGTAGTATTCCAGCCCACTTACAACTGTAAGTCGCACAATCAAAAATAACCTCATGCTACTTCGGTCGTCGCGTGGGGTCATTATCCAGATCACCTTACTTGCCGCATACAGCAGGACAAGCAAGCGAATACAGGCTACTGATGGCGCCTATCTTTTATTTCCCTTAGGAATTCGTTCTCCCCTTTCTCCCCAACTAGTTTCTACAGCAATCTTCGTAGTTCCGCTCTCAAGAACTCGTACATCCACCAAATGCAACATATACCACCACGGTTGCTGGTGGTTTTGGGCCGTTTTTCAAATCCCTACGCCCACTTCATCTGGTGTCCTTTTTCTTATGCAGTCTAAAGCACCAGACTTCTCTTACATACTATACTCGCTTTCCGTTGATGCGTGGCGGTTCCCTGAAATGAGGATGCAAGACCCAAGCGTGGTTGTTGAACCTCCCAAACGGTTATATAGTGCTGGCCGTGAACCAGAAGCTACCATAATTGATTCTATATGGATTGGTATCCTTCCGGGCTATTAAACTGAAAGGCAACTGCTTGAATGGTCGCTCGTTTTTAACGATCTCTGTGCAGTTATTTTGGAAACGCCTGTGAAACATTTTGTAAACGCCCCGATGATCTCTGTCTGTACATTTTGTTTGCTCAACACCTAAAAGACGGTTGTTATGATGCTCGTAAAGGCAGTTGTTACGAGTATTTTATTACGATAATTTTAGATCCCACATAGTTTTGCACAACTATGATCCCATGATTTCTCATCAGGTGGCTGTTGATTTTTCCGTCAAGCTTGGAAACTGACTTGCAAACGCTTCGTCACCATACGAGGAAACAGCGTCTGCGTATTCGGGTGAGTACGCTGATCTATCGCTGCTGAGGCTCAAATGGGTGTTTGTTTTGGACTGCAATCGCGACGCACACCCGCTATGGTTACGTTCCGACCACAGACTATTGCTATGTCGTATTAAACCCGGGAACAACCAAAGTCAACTAGCCACATGTTATACATCACATGCGAGCCTATTTCCATCACAGATAGACCAGATCGCCATTAGCTCTGAGTGGCGTGAGTCATTTAATGACCGTCTTTTGTCCTAGTACATCTCTGTGGATCAAACTCATGCGCTTGCTTTTTGTTGCTTCCATTTGCGCTTTTCGGGGGCGCGCAATGAGCGCACAACTTGCCTAGCCTTTGATAAGCTCTTAGACCTTAATGCGAAACGAACCTACCAAAACCACACACCGAGGTCCTTGTTGCACAGTGAGTCTTCTGATATGGACCCTTACTCGAAATTATCGTCGGAAACCGTGAAAGTTCTTGCGGATTCGCATGTGAGCCGGTGAAAGCAACTACAACCAACCATTGTGTATCAAGAACTCTCTATACCGGCCCTCCTTATAAAGGGAAGCACAACTTGGTGAAGTGTCAGACGTCGGAGGAAGATGAATACCTGCATGGTTTGAGAGTCGTGGTGTACCAGAAAGATGAGGAGATTGCTGATGCGAGAAACTCTGGGAATGCCCGAAAACCACCCCCAGATTATATGCACAGCAGGCTAATGAGGGGTCAACCAGTATACAAAACCCTCGTGAATAAAAACGCCGGCTTATGTGAAACCATCGCTTGATGAATGTTTCAACAACAGCCCAACTGATAATCTACAGTTGCACAGCCGGATTACAAACCCGCGATATAGCCCTGGACAGTAAACTTAGAACCCTATATAGCTTCGTAGATATGCGAGGGCCTTTGCTCCATCAAGCGTTACCGAGCATCTGATCTTGAGGAAATCCCACCTGATCTGTTTAACGACGAGGTCAAAATCTTCAACCAGGACTTATTTAACTTGTTTGACCTCATCTTGACAGCGTAGAAGGCCCTAATCAACAAGGGTTAGTCAATCATTGTGCCTATTTTCGAAAATGCTGCTCGCAATGTGTGTGGCAACCACAGAGAAAATTAGCTTGACACCCGTTAATAACCGAGAGCTCACGGTGTCATTCGGAATTTCTGCAACATCATACTACTATCTGATGAAATAAGGCGTCGCAGAAAACTTGAAAGTACATAGCGGTAACGAAATCGTTTCTTGCTGACCAAATGATCACTTCCATTCTAATTGTATTCAATAAAGAAAAAATCGACAAGCACCTTTCAGGCGCCTTCTTTCGAACAACCTACAGAAGTTGATGGAGGAACTGTACATCACTTTTCTGAAGTGTGTCCAAAAACTTCTTGTTTACTCACCTAACGGAGATTTGTATGCTGAAGTGGGTTGAGCAGAATGAAAATGTCTTCCTGTTTCAGTTCATGGTCGAAAATCAACTTTCAAAGTATACCTTGGTTGCTGCTTCGTTCACTGAGGTTTGCAGTTGATCTAAAGACGTTTTGTCGGTATGTTGTTGGGCGGGTCAGAAAATACATGTTTTCACAATGAACAGAGCAAGAAGGACTCAGCTTCATTCCGGAAAGAGCGCACATTTACTACGGCCAGTGGTAGTAGTCATTTGTAGTACAGCATATCCAGTTTGACTACAAGCATCGGCGTTTGACCTAGCAAGGGAACCAAATGGACGGTTAACTGTGGTATGAAATTCGATGTTCCGACCCGACGGATCCATCATCTTCTGTAGTACTCCGCAGCTACGTGAATTATCCAATATAACCAACTGCAATTTGTCCAGGAGTACCACGTGGTTTATATGCAAAAGATTCCTACTACTGCGTATCCATATGGACGCATTTTCATTGTGGCTAGAACCAGAGCTGAGCTGGCGGGAGCTGAATTTTTCAGAAACATATGCAGGGTAAAAGAAGTACATAACAGTCACTCTCAAAAAATGAAAATAACCATCATTTTTGGGAGTCATATCTGTTCATAGTGAATAATACCAACCAATGATTTTCTCGCCGCCATAAAAGAACTTTTCGGCCCTTTGGATTCCTCGAAACATTAATATTACGCAACACCAGCTAGAACACTCCACACGTCCAAGCATTTGTTTCATAATCTGGACATATTCAAGTCCAACAGCTTTCCTCTTGGTGAAGTTGAAGCCAATTTGAATATAAACTCGCCTGGTTTTCTCAGTCATGTTTCAGTTCCTATGGTCATTCGAGATTTTTGACCAACGACACAAGCGTTGATGCCACTTAGTTGTTCTGGTTCAGATAGGCACAACATTTTTTACAGGGCCGTGCACACACCTTAATGGTTCACCGTAAAGAGACTGAAAACTAGACTTGTATTTTGGCTGAGAGTATTCAGGTATATGGCTCATAAGCCTCACGATCACCAAGGATTCCAAGAGCCGTGCTAGCAGCTAAACATAACAGAATGGGGAAAGACATTTACAAGCTAGCGTTATTATCTAAAACCAGTGTGGTCAGAACAAAAAATGATCGCAACTAAATAATTGGACCATCCCTATATTCAGCTTCAGACTTCTCATTGCTTAATGGAAACCGACTGTGTTTCCTGTGGGCTGAAAGTGGAAGAAAAATTCAGACCTATCTGCAGTTTGTGTGCGTGATGACAAATGAATTGACAAATATCCAGATAAGGTTATTGAGGCATGCTGCATTCTCATTATTGGGGCAGGTCTTCGGAATTTGGCAAAAAAGAAGAGACTATCCGAGGTTACTTAAAACCAGCTAGTTACAAGTGGGGATCGCGGTATGCGTACCCAGTTAACCACATTGAAGAGCGAGCCGTTGTGGACTAATGGATAATCCGACGTGCTAATGTCCCAGGACATTTAGCAACGATGAACACTCTGTAGGCTGAGATTTATACAAGATCTCAGAAGGTCGCGTGTGCGTCCATACAGTATACCACTGGCATGTTTGCACCAGATTTAAATCTCCATAGGTCCTGCACAACAGCTGATGATGGGAAAACTTCTCATGGCCACATTACTGGCGTTGCTCCAAACAGAGTACGGGATATCCAGCTTCATCCTGAGCCAAACCCAGGCCCACTGATTGCTCTGGATGGAATAACCTAATGGGTCACTTCTGTTATTTACCACCTTCGTACCAGTCTACTAGTGATTTGGTGACAGCTTCAGTTATGCCATAGCCCCCCCCCTAACTAGGTGCCAGACAAGCACGTGACCAACAAGGCATTTGTGTCAGCGGCGCCAAACTTTGACCACAAAAGTCGTTTGAATGTCTGCCCATATTTATTTTACAGATACCATGCCTAGTGGGAAAAATTGCATGCTAGGAACAAGGCGAATGTTGGTACCTTAGCCTTTAAGGAAAGTGATAAGAGGCGATTTTATCGCGGACAGACGCCCTTTGATGGCCTGCCAATGCAGGCAATGCCAAAACAGGCATTGCAGGTGGCCTCAAAAGAGTGCTTCAATTCAGCATTCTCACTAAAACCATTAAAAAGTGTCGTCATTCCACCGTGAAAAACAAGAAAGCTTATAAAATTTTGGTAAGGTAACTTTTTTGTTTTTCCTCTTGTTTTGTGCATGTTCGGAATTCAAGAGTTGGCAACTGCAGTAACTCGATAAGAAATACCCCTACAAAGAAGGAAGGACCACTTGCCTAGAGAAACCACAAACGTGTTCACCATGTGTAAAATCTCTTCAGAAAAGACCAGACATCAAGGAGTTTCTAAAATCTGTCTTATTCCTCAAGAAGATCTACAACTCACGTACATATGCCTATTCTTAGTTGCCTGCAAAAAATTCACCCACCTTAGAACAGAATTACGAAAGTTGTACAACCATCCTCGGGAGGTACATGATTGCTATATGAGGCTAAAGAACTTGGCCTGTGAGATTTGACAGCAACTTGTGTGGTATTCCATTCAACAGAAGGCTGGATTTGTGAAGTGCTAGGATGTGAAAAACATCAACTCAAACATTTGACTTGTTCATATTTATACTGTGCTCTAATTTCAGGGTTAACCCCACCGTTATTTTCTGTGAAACAAAAATATTGTTTTCTCCTCAGATGGTAAGACGTTTCATCATAAGCAACCTCTCTTCATACTGACACCAAATCCCTGTTAAGGTAGTTTTGAGGTCATTAGTGTTTAGTAATTACAAACAAATGTTACCTTTCCTTCTGCGCAAACATCACCCGGGACTGACCAATGATTAAAAATTTGGTTTCCTTTTATTTTTAACAAGCAACACTGCATCTGGTGACTAGAAGCGTGTCTACTCACTTCAACCAAACCACAACAAGATTAGTCCAGTGTGGCCACCGAAGAGGGAATCGTACTCTATTGGTTCATTATTTTCTTTCCTTATCAGCAGTGGGAACTAAAAGAGAACTCAAGTGGAAAGCGACCGGTTTTTTCGATCCGTGCTATTTTGTTTAACCATTTCGTTTCATAGGAGTGACAAGATGGACTTACTCAAAGATTGTCTGTCTATCTAGAGGGGTTGTCGCCATAAAAGGGTGTCATAAAGCGACTCTACACTAATTGCCACGGGAGTAGCAAATTCCGTTCTGCTTACAGGTAACAAATTTTCATAAGCCATAACTTAGAACAACCCCTTGTCTACAGCCTGTATTGTAGTGGCAGTCACCTTTATTGACTGTGAGTTAGAAAAAGCTCTACTGCTGATTTGTCACGTGAACTAACACGCTGTTAAAGATCCACTTAAGGATTGTCGTGTAACTTCCCAAATACCTGCTGAACAACAATTTCTACTTGTTGCGAAAGATGGAGAGAGCAAATAAAAGCCATTAGAATACATTTTTGAACTTGCGAGTGTGCGACCAAACTACACGCTACAAACTCGGTGGGAGTGTTACGCTGAGTGGATCATAGAATGCGTGGTCTCATTGGAGCTACTCATGAATGCAGCTGAATCTGAGAAGAGACAGCTTTTTTCTGTTCCCTGAGCCTACATGCTCAAGAGCGGAAGAAAAACGGAAGAAAAGCAAACTGTGCGTGACGATCCCTTCAGAATGACAGCAGATTCATTTCTATCTACTGTTTGGTCAAGTTACACTGATACATATCAGGGTAACTCAGTTAAGACAAGTGATAACACTTCAAATGAAATTTTGAAATGCATCTTTAATAGTTAACTTTCAGGGGTTTCTCACGTGAAGCCTCCTTCTTTCTTTTGATTATGTTTGCTTGCTCTCATTATTGGAATTGAGTTTATCATCCACAACTGAGATCGCAACATAACTGTATCAGAATTACCAACATTGCATACGTTCAACTTTTGAGTTGCACCCTGTTTAATGGCCCCAACGATTACGAAAGCACTCTGCTCTCTGGTCCAGTAAATAGGACTGCATTCATATTAAACCAACAGCATAGTAGTTCTCTAATTTATATCGTCTGTGTAGGCAGAGTTTTTGAACCGTTCCCCTCTGACCCAGAAATTTGATGTGATTGACTACGATATTACAGGGCATGCGTCACTAGGCATACGATGTGTACGTAAATATCGGGCCTGATCACAGGGAACGACAAAGTAGATTTTGTTTGTTCGGATAAATATGCCATCATGTGTGTGCACAAATAACCTCGGACTCCGTTTGTCATATTTCCTTCGAAATATTTTCGCTCCACATTCCATACCCGCTTCGGTCACGTGCTTTTGGTAATTCTTGGCAATTCTTGGAGGACTAGATGTTGATTTTACTGAATTTCGACTCCATCTCCCTTATTTTCACAGGCAATTTATTTGTTCCTTCATCGCCAGCCATCTGTTTTTGAAACTAGTTCTAACTTATATGTGGTTCTGGAGATCGGACAGGTCCTGATCGGTCTTGGAAGTTCACTTTCGGTTGATCGAAGCCCCAATTCGATCAGCTCGAGTTTCACTGAAAGCAGAAGGTATTTAGCTTGCTCTCACACTATTGACGAAATGGGGCTTCGCGAATGCGGTGAACATCACAGTTAATATGGTCAGAACGTACGATTGATGAACTGAGTGTTGCTGAGTGGTACTGGGCTGCGGAACCCTGTCTTGCCAAGCCGCATTGAACCATCAGACCTTTCAGACGAAACCAAAATGCTCATTGCTTGTGCACTAACAAAAGTTTACTGTCGGAAGAGTCAAGCTTACTGAAAAATGGACAAAGAAAGGGTTTTATACCCATTTTGAAATGGCCAAATAATAGTCCATCTCATCGACTCTAGAAAGTGGTGGTGTTTGACACATCTCATGGTGAACCAAACGGGTTCGTTGATCGTTTGCTGAGCCTATGCAAGATAGACAGCCTCCGCATATCAGCCTGGTGGCAGTTTAAAACCCAGCAGAATGTGGCGGTGGACAAAATCCTCACAAAGGCCACACGAACTTTATTCCCCACAGAAAGCATGTTTCTTTATTCCATTCTACAAAAGTATCTGCTCTAATATATTTCCGATAAAA
Source organism: Opisthorchis felineus (assembly GCA_004794785.1). Taxonomy (NCBI): domain Eukaryota; kingdom Metazoa; phylum Platyhelminthes; class Trematoda; order Opisthorchiida; family Opisthorchiidae; genus Opisthorchis; species Opisthorchis felineus. Next base: position 113,240 of record SJOL01008920.1, on the reverse strand, counting down.
ATTCGGATGACCTAGAGGGTCTTGCTGCCAACTTCGCTGCCAACTGACGTGTTTAAGTTTGGTTTCTCATGTTCTGAAAAGGTAATCCTCAAAGACTTTCTTACTAGCTATGCGGAATCAGAAACCGGCCTCCTTCAGTTTCTTCAATTAGTTATAAATACGCGGCACTAAAAAACACTCTTTTCTATCCCTAAGCTGAAAGGAAAATTGTTTCTGATTCTTAGATGGTTTCATCTGCGCATTTGTTTCACCGTATTGTTCGATATCCTCTCAGCCTTTTTCAGCCCAACGCATGAATCACAACTAACTCCATGAATCGCTGTGGAGACTGTGGACTTCATGTCACCCCAAGACCTTCCACCGATTCGGTCCAGTGAAAACCGTACCGCTAGCAGTCTTGCTTATTTCTAACCGTTTTTATCAGCTGACAAAAACATGGGCCTACCCTCTGAAGATCCGGATCCCCAAATGGCTTTTCGATATTCCATTGATAGTTTCTTATCCCCAACCTCCTCCGACTCCTTAATGGGACAAGTCAACAAAACGCTCATTGAAATCATTATTCCGGACCATGAGTGGAAGGTAAGTCTGTACAGATATTATAAACAACAAACAAGTTAAATTTGTCGCCAACTAACTTGTCTTGTGCGGAATAGTGAAGCCACGTGTAAATGGTGGTCTGACTATCACAGAACATTAAACCACAATGACAGGATTCGTCTTCCAACGCAGATATTTCCACGACCTGAAAACAGTAAGCAAGCTTACAAAATGTTTTATCCAACCGCGGTCATATTCGTTGGAAGATTCACTTTTCAAGCTTTAAGACAAACCTCGACGGAACGACTGGACACCCTACGTCTACGGGCCAGATGTCGGGCCGTTGCCGATATCTGTCGAGTGTGTTGTCCCAGGGGAAAAGCTTGACTGAGTTTAACTATTCTGCCTGTATGCCCTAGCCGAGTTCCGAACATGTTTTCCTGGTATGGTTATTCGCCAGCCCCATCCAATTATTTGTATGCAGGAAGATGTGAGAGTTATAAATAGATTTCTTTCAGCTTATTGAATGGGGCACTGACCATGAAAGTGGAAGGCTCAATTTCGATTCCTCGTAAATGTCTGCAATTAGGCCACCGGACGAGCGCCGAAATAACCAAGCTGTTGAAAGATCTTTCCAATTTTTACAAGAAAAGCGTGTTTCTTCTTTTAAGTGACTGAGTCTATCTGAGAAGCAGTGAGGCTCAGCTAGTTTATTTGTTTATCTTGGGCGAGTAAACTAGATGAACATTTTACTATGGTGCTCATGCTTCAATTCTTTTACGTTAGATTTACTCAGTACAATGTACTTCTCATGGAAGGGCACCAAGTTGGTCTCTCATACTTGCTATCTTGTTTTGCTTTGTGGATATCAGTACACATACTAAAATTGCTCAGTGGTGCTTTCCTTTGCCATGTTTGAGAAAGGCACAGTAGGGTTTCAAAGTTCATGGACAGTATGTTAACCAAATAGTATGTCCAACGAATTTCGTCCCTCTTGCTGACCTGAAGTAACACCGGGAATCTTCCGCGGAAGGATTGTGGGGAAACTGTTTTATGAAGCAGAGTGCTTAACAAGCACCCAATCCTTGAAATTCCCGGTTCCATGGTGTACTGGTGGAAGCGAGGAAAGAAACTCATAATGAGAAGACGTCCGATGGAATACAAGTATGGAGGACGTGTAAATATGGTCTAGGTTGGATGAATTCTATCTTACCACCTGTAATTCTCTGGCCTTCATGATTCCTTAAAAACCGATGTCACTGCTTTTTTATGGGAACTCACAGGATTCATCAAATTCTTCCCAATACCATCCTCGTTTCAGCAGCTAGGTAGCTTACTATAAAAAATATCACTGAGCTTCATAAAACATCCGTGGAACAAAAATCAGCTTTCATTTGTTACACATGATGGAACTGAGTTCTATTCACAATTCAGATGACACACTCGCTATGAACGCTTCCATGCCGTTAACCTGTCAAAAGTAAACACCTGAGTAGCTATTCTTGCACATGTTTAGCTCACTGTCCTAAGCCACTCTGAGTAGGTAGAGACCCAAATGAATGTTAAGCTCCTCATGTGACAGTGGCGCGCCGGGTGTCGAATTGATTTGTGTTAACTTAACAGTGTGCACTGGGTTTCTTACGGCATACTGAATCCGGAATCATTGTGTTAGTGATTAGCACATGTATGTGGTAACAGGTTTATTGGTCAGTGCGCAGCCTACGGCCTTGTGTGGGAGATCGATTATTCTGAGACATTTTGAGACAGCCCGTGTGGCTGGTCACCATATATACAGCCATGTGAAATTTTCTAGCGAAAGAATATTGTCTCGAAAGAGAGAAGCACTGGCACTAAGAGCACAGTTTTACTTGTAGGTGGTTGCAGGGCTCATATTCACATCACCCTCGTTTGAACAGTCCTTCTTTCGTCTTTCCACATTTGGTTTAGTGAGTCCATACCAAAGCGAAGAAGCACTGGACTCGAGTTTTGCTCTTATTAGACCTCATCAGTAGTGCGCATCCTTGGCTGCACCGGGGTTCGAACTCACATCACTTGACATGCGAGGTGTGAGCGTGTTGCCACTACTCCCGATGGAGGTACATGAACAGGTCAGTAGGTTTACACAACAGGCCAAGCGACAATCCAGTGAACTACACCAGTACACCCGGTGAGCTCCTAAGGTTGAGATGTAACTCATGTTATTATTTTATCGAAACAGAAGGGGTGAGATGGCTCAGTGGCTAGAGCACGAATTTACTGACCGGAAGGTCCGTGGTTCGAACCCGACCTTTGCCTCTCGACTTCCCCTGTCTAGGCTTAGGCAACCTGGCAGTATCCCAACTCCCGTGCTTCCTTCAGGTGGCATGACAGTTGGGCACCGAAAGGGTGCTACAGCTGAACGATTTTTTTCAAAACGGAAGGAGTCGTTAATACATTAACGAGGGTCCGGGGTCTTCCATTTGTAGTAGATGGGAAGGTGACCTGGGCAAGCATAAAAACTGGACTCGCAACAAAAACCTGTCTGTTAAAAAATTTACATGTGAATTTGCAGAAATTTTTACCAATGTTGTTTTTAGCAATATGTTGTTAACTGGTCTCAATGTGGCCAGGTAAATTTTCCTCCCTTAAGAAAAGGCGTCAAAAAGGCCAAGCAGAAGTGTGTTTTCTGAATGACTACCCGTCTACAAAATGACAGCTTCGATTAATCCACAGAACGTCAGATGCGCCGCGCCTTTTCCTCCACCCCCGGAAGAAGTCATATCCTCAAACAGAATTATTTCGGTAAGGTCTCGTGAGACGCGGTTTGAAATCGAGAGCTGTAAAAAGGCTATCCTCAACCATTATGAACCTGTCTGTCTGACAAACACAAATCTTCCTCAAAAAAAGACCAAGAAGCAAAACTCGTTTACTGAATGTATTGTATTTCAGCAAAAAGTACGCGTTCAGCTCATCGCAGTGCAGACAAAGTTGTTTCCCGAGGTGACCTGAAAACATAGTTGTAATCTGCACTGTACTACTTCGGTCACCCTCTCCGTTGGTATCTGCCAAAAGCGATCGCTTTTTGGTCAGCCCAGTCGTCATCCGCGGCTTCAAGGGGCAAGCCAAAAGTAGCCAATTTTGAGGTTCCGTTATTGAGAGAATTAGACACGATTTTACATAAGCATACATCATCATTAAGACGACACTGTCATCTTTTATCCATGTGAACATCCTGATCAATCTAGGGATTTTAGAAGGATTTTCTCTTAGAACTGTCCCGTGAACCAACGTCTAGTGATGCAGCTAATTCCCCTCTACAGAGAACGCCTATAGAAGAACAGCCCTCAGAAGAAACGGTACCGAGATGATCCCCATAAATCCACTTCTACCAAAGTAACCCTCCTAGAAAAACCAGTTTTGCTTACTCTACTCTGGTGGTCTCTCAAGACGAAGTGTCAAAATGTGGTTTCAGAAATTATCCAAAATTTCAGCCTCGGTTCTATGCTGCATGTGAAGCCAGTCTGTGCCGAAAGGCCACGAACAATTCTACAGCCGTTCGGTACTGACTGAGAATCGTCACCAGTGTGCATCTCACAAAACTTCAGGAAGGGTAAAACTCACTAGTAGTTCGTTTGGCCCTGAGCAGCTGAGCAACACTGTGGTTAACTCGCATTTAGACAGGATAAGACACCAGTCATCCTTCAGTCAGTAGATTGACATCGCGCGGTGACATGGTGGCTGGCTCCATGTCTGTCAAGAATCATCAGCTTACGCTTCTCAAGAATCTCAAAATCTCCTCATACTTTTGGTCATAATTAATCTATTCGTGGAATGGTCGGTCTAAACGGATAACAACGATTAGTTCCCCTCTAGAAGAAAACATCCCTTCGAAAGGACGAGTTTTGCCTTGTGTGTTCCTAGAGAGATGAATTATTTGTTTGAAACACCCTTGACAAAGACTGGAAAAATGTAGGTTCGTGTAATCCCTCCGCAGTAATTTGAAGCATGTGGCAAAATTACTGCTATAACTTATGGGAGGCCGCTGAAATCCAGGTAAGTAGACTGAGATACAGCCTCAATTTTCTGCACTGTTGCAAAAGAGACTTACCGAACATTAACCTAACAGAGTAGGCCCGACAAATTTATTTGTAAGCAGCGTTGGTAAAATCAGTATCGGTTGACAAGAATTCTTTTAAAAACGTGCAACGTTTTGGAATGATGTGGGGTTTCAGATTCTGCCACCACACTGGAGAAAGGAAACGACGAAAACCAGCCTACATCCTCTCGGAATTCAAATCATTCAACAAGTTGTTGCTTCTGTTCGTCTCCTTGTGACAATGAGAATTCAAATTCTTGGTGTACACAAAGCATTTTTTGAAATGACAATTTGAATTTTTCACTTGACGCATCACTATTTGTAAGTTTGATAAATATGGTTTGACAGCACAATACCGGTATGGCACTTCTTGAAGCCCACCGGATAGATGTAATCCCGATTTTTATTCAGTCTTGACTTTATTCATGTTATATCTCACAAAGCTTCTGACCGACCAAACTTTATTGCATTAGTACTACTCTAGTACCATAAATTATTCTTTTTGGTAAAAACAGACACGCAACTACGCAAAAAGCTCTGCATAAAGGGTCACATAAGACAGCGACTTCGAAAGACGATTTGAGGTAGCGATTACATATCGGGGACCTTCGAAATGGTGATTTTACGGGCGATAACAGTGGCTTTGAAATGGTCAGGAGGGTTGGCAGGTCAGATGATGTAGGTAACGGTCTACATTGACATTTTCTTTTAAATATTTCGACATCGTCAGTGGTCCAAACGGAGATGAACCTCCATCCAGCCGTGATCTTTTTCAGAAGGGGTTGTGAAGGTCCCAATGTGAAGCGTCTAGAAATTTTCACTTATGGGGTCAGTGGTCCTGCAAGTCAAATTGTACCGTTTGTCGTTAGTTATTCCCATTCAGGGAAGCTGTGGTATTTTGCTTCATATCTGGAATAACGATAACTAAATCAATTTGAGGGCTGATTTACGTCAAGTCGGTTTGTGGGACGACTGAATGTGGTTTTCGTTCTGCCTTTTTCCTACTAACATAATCCCTTCTAGCGCCATATGATTTTTCGGTAACATGGTTCAGTATGACTGGGATATCTGTTAGTTCTGCTATCTGATCGATGCTTTTGCATGATGATGAAGTTAGAGACATTGGTTGCCTTGACTTTGGTTGCGCTGTAAAATTACAAGCAAAAGTTTGCTTCATTCGACATCTGAATGTGGGCAAATATGCGTCTTTCAATGCAACTTATGGACTATACGTCTCCGAACGTACGGACTTGGGTGAATAGTGCATGGCGAAGAAACAAAGCCAATCTAAATTGCCTTCATATAAGTCCTTGGTGAATACCAAGGGACAGTCCCTGAAACACGCAAGGCCAGTGGGCGATTTAACAAACAGGAGTTTGGAAGGTTTAACTGTTTTTTTGTCAGGATAATAAAACTGTAGTACAACAGCACAACACTTTTTTTGAAACCTGAGAAAAAACGATATTCCAACGAGTATCAATGTGGTTAAAACTTGAAGCAGGTGGGGCAACACAACTCCTAAGCCAAGCAACAAAAGTTTACGAAAAGTTCAGTCGGAAGTTCTTAGGAGCAGCTTTATAATTTTTGATGAAGGTGTAACGGTGCCCTCTTTTGCGCCGAAGTATCACCTATCGGGAGGAGTTACCTATCAAAAGATTTGATAGAAACACCATACTGTCCATCAAGTCGCTGACCCCCTAAAACATGTCTTCGTGATGCAAAACGGAGAAGCGAGTTGGGGGCTTCTTGGTCCAACCAGGTGGTACATCAGACCAACCGTATACAACCATGGTTTTACCGCAGTCATCTTATAAACCGAATCGCAAAACTACTGGAAACTTTCTTAGCAGTGGTTTCACAAGGTTAAAAGTTCCGCAATCTGTAGTATTAGTGGCCAGAGTCAGCCTTACTATAAAAATTCCAAATGGGCAATTGTCTGACTAGGTGTGCCAGCAGGTTGTGAACAACAAGGGCGTTTCGTAAAAAAATGACGTGCAATTTAAATCTTACTGTGGGCGAATTTATGAAATGTTCGCATCGACTAGACCTTTTTCAGATTGGCGTCTGTTGTCACTTTCATTTCAAGAGTAAATACATTCCTGCTATGCTTTTTGAACGTTTTATTATGTTTTTATTTATTGCGTTATGCGAATACCATAGCAACTGACTTCAAAGAAATGTCAAGAAAACTTTTTGGATTTTAATAGTAGAAGCGATCATTACTCTCCCGTTTCTACGGGGCAGATAACGCAGAAAAGTTAAATTACTTATGAAAACAGCAGCTTCCTTCCCACTGCACTCGAACTCTAAAATCCCACAATTTTTGCCTAGATTCACCCGTGTAATGTGTTGTAGCACCCACGCCAAATATTACCACCTCCTTAATACCCACGTGAATTTTCTTTTACGCAGCAGATTTTAGTTGATTTCGTAACCCAGAAGTACGTTTTTTCTTACTTTAACAGTTTGTTTATAGGGTTCCGACAGACACACTCGTTCGTGAACTTCTTCGACGTATTTTTACCACATGCCGCCTAGACGTCGTGGAATATGCAAACTATGGTCTGTACATGCCACCACAAGGAGTACAGAAGGGGAAATTTCTCCAGGAGGAGCGTCCTTTATGTGAATATCCCCAGTTAATGCCCCCACTCGGTACCGCCAGTGAAAACAAGCAGTCGAACGGTGAACCGGGGTGCCAGAATTGTACGGAACCCTCAGGAACCCTAAAGGCAAGTAACAAAGCATTCTTCTTGTTAGATCATATATTTTGATGGGTTAACAAACAGTATAGGTAGAATGAACCACTTATTTGAAATAGACTACGGCGAGGGATGCAATCAGCTGTAGTCCGCAAACTCCAAAGCTATCGATGCTCGCTCGACTAACTGTGGAACACACGGTTCACATACTCGGTTTACTCCTACTTGTTTTCAAGTATGAGAGATCATTGACAAATCTTTGAAAACTTGACAGCATGATTCATAAAAATGGAGATTTTTGCCCTCTGGCCGCCATCCTTAACGGCATTGAGCAGTTGGTCACGAAGCTGACACGTGGTAGAAGGTTAGTTGGACCAAGTGGACAAGCATTGCCTAATAGACGAACCGAGAGTAAAGAATATTGAAAGATTCCCATACTGACATTGGAGAAGAGAACAAAGGGGCGAACAGATTTTTCATAAAAGGTAGTAAGGGTGAACCCCTTACACCGGAAATTTGTCCCCATAAAGCTTCGTTTGATCCTTCCAACTGAAATAGCCTGGTTTTCGCCTCTCGTCTGATTACAGCACACATCAGGCCATATCTCCCAGGAAGTCATCTATGTTAGGTGACCAGTACTGTGATTTATACGAAAATTCTCCCAACCGTAAATGATTCACTTTTATTACGTTTAGTGCTGCCGGCCAGAAGATAACTAAATGCAAACACTTGTCCGTCTGGGTTTCTCTATTCAAAAATTAGGAGTACTTCAGAAAAAAACGCTAGTTCACACTCGACTTCATGTTCATACATGTCATCATAGCCGTCGCACTGACACGGAGTTGATGTGAATGCAACTTGTACAAATCCCGCAATGTTGCCTGATTTTTAATATTCACATTCGTATCACTCTCCTCTGAACTATCCATCTCCTGTCCTGACGATATTATTTTGGGTAGGCTACACCAATCATGGGAGGCGCTGCACTCGAGTTCCGCTCTTAGTAGAGCCCATCAGCAGTACTTATATCTTACCATGCCGGGATTTGAATTCCGGACGTCTGAAATGCGAGGCAAGCATGTTACCATTATTCAACCAGCGCAATCTGGACACATCTGAATGAAACTTGCACAAGTCCCGAAAGCACCTATGTATAATTAAAAACTGTTCAGAAGATTTCCATGTCGCCACCTCATTGGGAGTTTTGCTAGATGGGTCAGTCAATTGACCTGGACGGATGTGGGGTTGCAGCTCGAGTTGATGAACAGACCGTTCACGTCACTCGAGTCTGAAGATGTTCACCTATTCGGGTGCGCCGATGGAGCAGCGGTGAGACGTTCCTCTCGTGTGTTGGATGTTTGGGTTTCAAGTCCTACACAACCGGGAATATACACTGCTGATGGACTCTAATGAGAGCGAAACGGGAGTCCGGTGTTTCCGCGCTTTTTACCGGACTCCGAAGGATAACTACTCGGGATGGGAGGAGGATTGTTCCAAATGAGTGATTTGAATGCAAATTCTACAGGTCTAGTAAACCTATGCAACCGATATGGAGAGATTTTTTCAGACATTCTGATCCCATGTATGGCTATGATTGTGTTTGTGTGACCCTATAAGGCTTGTCTTTCAAAATGGTTCCCTACTTCATGTTTCACTTTACTTTCTGGTCCAAATAATAATCTTTGCATGTCTTTAAATACTGCAACACCTAACACTATAGGGTCCAGTTTTATTTTCTGTATTTTGATAAGCCTAGAGTTGAAATAGACGTCTTCGCGTGAACTCCTCAGTGAGAAATAACTCAGAGACAGAACTATTTTAGGTGGTCTGGCAGGATGGCACTGACACCCTGTTGACTAAATAAGCAGCAGTGCGTTCGAACAAGGGAACCGCCCTGATGGCCCCCAAAATTTTACTGGTTTGGATCGAAGGATGGGTTCATGATGAAGCCAGAGCTACAGGTGTGTTTGGAAACCATTAGACAACTCAGTGAGGCCACTAGAATTTCATGTTCTCGCGTTGCGCACCGAATCAGTGCTTTTTAGTTGTGTTTTACAAAGATAGGTCCTCGGTTAAATGTACGAATTCCGTTCCTCTGCTAATTATCTAATCAACAACCTAGTTCTGACAGGTAACTGACCATCACGGGCGATCTGTTGTTTCAGTTGCCATGGAAAATACAACAGCAGCACTCTCACCTCGAAGTGACATAATCCCATGAACTGAATACAACGCGCCGAAAACACTAAGCCGTCTAAAAGGACCTTACCGTCAGAGATGAAGTGGTCAAGTAGAAAATAACCTGCCTGGAACATTATTTTTTTATATAAATCACTCTGTTACCGTGTGTAACGCATGATCGTCCTAGAATTTTCTTCTTTTCCCAAGGTCCTTGAGGTTGTTACTGGGCTGTTGCACGCTGTTTTCAAGTCGGTAAAGCTTTTAAGTGGCTCAAGGGTAAAATTGAGTTCATCAATTCATAAAGCAGAAAAATCAACCATAAAAACGGCAGTGTGTGAGCCATTTAAGGATACCTGATGACGCGATGATTTTGAGAAAAATGTGTTGAAAATATGCTGGTCTTTTGTCCAATCACAAGCTTGGCCTCTTGGAGTCCCCAAAATAAAATAGAAGATTCAGGGTAAGAACTGAGAACGGCTTCTTCGGAAGGGTACAAATTTTCTCCAGAATTATGCAGTTCATGAAGGCAAAGAAAGGATAAAAGTGAGCAAAAGGAAAATGTTGTGGTTTGAGGCAGCTGATTGTATTCGTATTAGTACTGTGTAGTACAAACAAAAATGTTTGTGTCTTAAACCATCAGAGAAAACCTCGATGTTGTACATGACACTTCTGATTGCACACTTAGACATCATCAGCCTAAACGTTCTATTCTTCTTTCCCATTCTGCTGATGATCCAATTCGTTGTCCTTGTTTTCAGCTTATAAAGAAATGTCGCTACGTGGATGGGATACCTATGAGCACGCACAAGTTCAGGTACATCAATTCTAAAGTGAGTGTCCACCATGAACTGAACAGTGTTCATCCCACTTGTAACAACAATTTGCCTCAATCTGTGCAGACACTATTGAACTGGCTTGTACTTAGGAGGGTTGAGCATGTTTTGCTTCTGATCCGATGCTTCAGCAAGGCCCTAAGATTTGTTTTTGAGGTACCTATTCAGCATCCAGTGGTTCACTGTCATGCTGATCGAAGGACATATCAATATTTTCGGGTTCTAATCCTTCCAGAGGTAGTGAGGTGCACGATACGGGTACTACCCAACAGGAAAGAGACGGGTGTACAGTGTTCTCATATATTCCAGTATCCGGTTTGACTTGAATTTTCGAAGCACACCCATCGTTGGTTACTCAGTTTAGGGCATTAGATCAGTCGATATAAACAGTATGTGTGGATACCACTCAAGCTCAACAGTGGTCCAAAAGTCACTGAGGATTTTAGTTCTGGAAGAGTTCGTCGGGTGGTGGTCTCACGGAAACTGCTCCTTGGGGAAAGTGCCCTTTGAACTAGCATGTCTACTTATTTTGTCATTTTTATCTTATAAGTTTCGAAAATTTTACTGCTAGCCACGACCAGTCTGTGCTGACTAGTTGTGACTAACAGACCTTTTGCGATTGTCGACTGGATGAGCGAGTGAGATGTGAGCAGTTTTTTTTGGGAACGCCTCTACCAAATGAACGGTATTGCTAACTACTTGCTCGATGTTTATCTTACCAGCTGCAATTCGTTGCGACATTTGTAGAGGTTGCATTCACATCTGTGTCTTATGAACCTATCTCCTTTTCACAAGTATTTTAGTGAAGAAGAACTAGACTGGAATTTCGCTTCTATAGCAGCACAGGGAAAGTGAACATCCTTGTTCCAGTTGGGATTTGAACACCGGGCATATGGCATGCTAGAAGAGCATGTTCACGCTATTCTCCCAGTTCATTCTGAATGCGTCCTAAGGGCTGACATGTTCATGCTTAAGTGATGTGATTGTTTTCCCCAAAACCTCAGACGACGAACAGCAGCTGCTTCGAGTGTGTTGGTCTATTGACCCTCCTGTTAGAATTTTCAGGTCAGGTTGCTCCGCAAAAGAATGGAACCTACTTGACAAGCCTGTCATATCAGTACACGCAGGGCCGAATGAAATAAACTGAATAGTACTAACAAGTCATGTAAAACAACCGGTAAAAGCTCTAATCTTTTGAGATCAGAAGTTTAGTTCGGTATCAAACTATATAGTGTTAAAGCGAACGAAAGTCATTTGGTCTACGTAGAAATCCGCATGTACGGTGAAGATCTCCCAATTGTTTACCTTCAACCTAGAATCATCAGAATTGGGACAAATGTTTCCAAATCCAGTAGACCGCCCTTGGTTTTATGGTCGGATATAATGACAGTATGCTCCCCGTTTGTGGGGAAAGCTAATAAAGCCGCATGACTTAAGCACAGACCTTAGCTCCGACCAAATGTGACCAAATAAATACAGGTCATGCAACGGGCGGTGTTTGCTTAGCTAATGCAGAGACGTTGACAAGTTACGAGCGACCTGTGCTTGATATTTATCAGGCTGATCGTTTTCCAAATTTAACGGGAGACAAACCTTCGGGGTCGTCACGAAACTGAGCATCCCATGGTGGGTTGTTTCTAATACTGTGTGAATCTGACAAGGATGCTTTAGGAAGAAGGCTTAGCAACAGGAGTTGAGTGCCCATGAGGAACCACAGAGTACTCCCATGTGTGGAAGGTAGGTATTGCATCTAGTGACCTGAACAAGGAGCGCATGACTATCGTTCCTGCATACCTGACATCCAGAAAAATGAACAAAGTGCTCCCTCCGGCACTAAACAGTTCTGACGACAGAATAAGAAATGACTACCGCCATAGCAACTCTGTTGTGGCTCAAAACATATGGTGAGGAGTCTGATCAAAACGGTCTAGAAGGAATTTCGTGCTACCGGACATCCGAAATTGCAACAGGCATTTACTTCTAACAACTACTGTGATTTCTATTTATTCTAGAAAAAAACTATGACAACAAAGCCAAAGGGTGAAGACATTGTCGTTAAACCGCATTCACTGGTGCTTGCGATATCTTCTTCCAGCATCACCGGAACCGATGTGTTCCCTGGGCATTCTCTTACAGAAGCTGAATAGTCTGGTGATGTTACTTTTTTGGATCCGACTCCTCCAAATACCAACTGTTTTATCTAAGTTGGTTAACTTGGTCGCGTAATCTGACTGCGCAAAATACAAACCTCTAATAAAAGAATAGACCGAGTCAAACCAGAAAAGCCTATCAATTGCCTAAGCAGTTGTGCAGTTTTCAATGGCCTGACTGAAGACAAAATCTCTCGGGAAGGCGTCTTCTGTCAAACCCGAAATCTGTAATGCCGTCCTGACGTCAACTTGTCCGACAACGTTGCTATACGATGCATATTGTTTTGTGAATAAGAACCACGACCAATGCGTACCGAAAGTACAAGAAAACGTCCTATCTTTGACCATCGTTATGTCAGGAGCACTCTCCTTATCTTGTAAGAACGCCAGATTAGCAATTCTGAGGCGTTGGATCATTGTAAGGGCAACTTACCCAAGACTCATTGGGTTTTCGTATTCCAAATCATAAATACGTATCACGTCATTATCTGAATGATGTCTCAACCTGAAACAAAAAGTGTCTCGATACGATTTTTAAAATACTAGGGGTCAAACTCTGTGTCAAACTATACTAGCTCAAGGTGCTTACAACGACAACGCGTGCACATTCATGCATCCTCAGTGTGAAATTTCCGAGTCTGAATCTGAGAATATGTACAATCGATACATGCGAAATTCGCACATACAATTTATGGTAGCAGCCTACTCAGTCTGAACAGTAAGTACCACTTGCTGTCTGCCTTACTGAGGTCAAATAAATGGCCCAAACGTGGTGGTCAGTCGAGATCCGTACCCTGATTCGGATGGCAATAGGCGACATAGGTAGCGAGTCAGGCGCTGGAACAGAATCTGCAGTGCTAATCAGTTGCCTATTTTTCACGGAGGAAAATTCATAGTAGGCAAGTTATCAGCACGCAGCGATAACTGAACTGTGAAGGGACCAGTCGTACACGATGTCCCATTCAGCAAGTCGAAGATGGACCGCCTTCGTTCCATCCGAATTCGCTCATTTTGCACGTGTTGTTTGTCCTATAACACGGAACAAGTGATTTTCAAGAAAAACGCAACTCCCGGACATAGATATGGATTGTTTGACGGTCTCTTCTGTCCAAACAGCCGATTGAAGCTACACGATACAGGAGCTTGACGTCGATCAGTGGTTAAGGTGCGAACCTAGTGACTGGAAGGTCCGTGCTTCGAAACCAACCTCGGCAACTCGACTTCCCCTTCCCAGGCTTGGGTAACATGACATTATCTCAACCCTCGCGCTGCCTTCGGGTGGCATGGCAGCTAAGCACTGATGTGGTGTTACAACTGAACTATTATTATTGTTGTTTTATTACACGATACATGGGGCCACATGCAACAGCGAATAAATAGCAGACTGTAATATTTTTGCTATTGCATGCATGTAAGCCTCGCGTGAGCATAAACTTATCGTCCGTTTAGATAGCAGAACAACTAGTACGAAAACCGCTAAAACATGAATAGGTTGTCTAATGACTCGTTTGTTGTCAAGCCAGTCGACTTGCGGGGAGAAGAATATCCACCCCATTCATTTAGGGCACCTTAATATTGTCATTGCAAACCCACTTTCTTGATAAGTTAGATGCAAACCCCCCACACAAAAAAAATCCGGAGGGATGAGAACACTTTTCTAACATGACGGACTAGGACACATCTTGCGTATACGACAGGATGACGAAGGCTGGATTTTTGTGTTTCACTACTTTCAAGCTTGCTACAGTATCTTTGACAGCCCACGACCGGTTTCGCACATCTTGGGGATTATCAGGAATGGCGCAGTCTCCTAGTTTCTGTCAACCTTATGTTCCATTTGAAACCAAATTGTTCAATTTTCGACCAGTATAAACGAGAGATTCAGCTGGATTCAATCTAGTCTCCTGTCAAAACCAAATTCGTGCGGAAATGAGAGTGTTTGTCCATGTTCTGTTTTGACACGCCACCTACTCCACAGGTCGAGTTAATGACGCCGAAGATGTTTGTTAAAACTGTCTCAAATGTACACCATGAAGGTGATATTTCTTCGATCTGCTTGAAGGTCTCATGCATCACTAAGTGAACTAACACTTACAAGGTGTGCTTGAAGTGACGAATGACAAATAAAATGCAAAAATGCAACTGTGACGCATTAGTTGACGTATACATCGCCAAAACAAATCTAATTAAGGTGCTTGAACACACCCGAACCATTTGTGGTTCAAAGCCCCCATAATATACCTTTTAACCGTCAGTGATGTCATACACGGCGCTCACAGGTGAATTATCAAATTGGAACCAAGCGTAAACAGTGACAACCAGATAATTGACGAGTTGCAACCTGGTGACATTTTTTGATCACGGGGGTACTGAGTTTGATAAGTGAACAAAAAAGCGTGAACTTTTGGTGGAATGTCCCATAGAATGCAGAACAGTAGCAAAATAACCCTACCTGAATATGGAGATCACCACGGTTGTGGATGAATTCATCGTACGTAAAATTACTGTTGGTTGCGTGGCGTAGTATTTTTTACGGGCGGACTACGTTTATCTCTTTCTTGGTCAAAGCAAAACATTGTTACTGGTATCGCTGGATAAACATTTTTGAACTGAGGCCTATGGTTTCCGCTTGACGACTGTCCTGGAACCGCAAAATCCTTGAGGTACTTAGCTTACTTCGGTTGCATGGAACAGGGTTTTTGGGGTTCGGATCTACCTTACTCTCTGGAACGTTTATATTCTACTGGACAGAAGCTTGATTGGTTTAAGTATGAGCCATCCTAATTTGGCTTCCAATACACAGTAGTGTCGGTGTGCGTTTATCGATGAAAGGGAACAGAAGTGGCTTAGATCTGTAGTGCATAGACTGAACCGACCAAAAGTCCGCGTTGTCTCACCCCTTAACCAAATTAATTTGGCACTTTAAAATCCACACGGACCGATAAAATTTACTGACACACAAGAAAAATCATCGGTTGAAGCGTCCTTAATCCAAGGATTAAGGATCCAACCTAATCCCAGTCCATCGATAGAGAAATTTAGGCATCCACTCTAACAGACAAGATATTTTAAATGACATTCAACACTGGCCTAGTGTGCTAATCGGATGAGATTTTGATGATTCATTCTCCGTTAGCCTTAAAACTCGGTCTATTTTGTAACTTACTCACTTTACCCGACGAAGCCTCCATGTCAAATCGAAACTTTGCCCAGTCCTA
>SJOL01008920.1:0-82220 GCA_004794785.1 Opisthorchis felineus | reverse complement strand
TAACCACCGTATGTAATGAGTCTGTCACCATCGAAAACTCTGGAATGTAATGTATGTAACGGACGAGTCCAAAGAAAGGAGGCAGACCACGATGCAGTAGTGGTCGCAAACAGCCCAATCGAACTCTGAGTGAAGTGGCTTGTGAACGCCAATAAAAAAGCGTTAGAGACTATATAAAAGCAAGCTCGAAGGGAGGAACTACCCACCCAGTCGCGTACTGATGAGATCTTCTCGAGCGGTTACGAAAGGTCCGCAAGTTACTTGTCATGCTCGGTAAGCGGATTAGCAAGGGCCTGATCAATAAGCAGTTGACCGTTTTTTATGTTATTTTACAGAATTCCATGCCTTTACTTACGTAATTAGAACTGAGACCATAGCTTGCATAAGTAACACTTTACTAACGTCAGGTATGCTGCAACTGCGCTCTCGCTGGCCGGGTTTATTCATGAAAGCTGCCTCTGTTACAGAATACTTCTTGCGCTAACCAAGTTGTTGAAAAGCCGAAGTCATCTTCTGTAGCCAGACGAGCTGATCGTGGTAACATTGTGCGCCTCGCAACTCTAGAAGAGCCACTTTCAAGTTATACATCTCCATGACAACTGTCTTGCCGTTAGGCGAAATGGATCGTTTCACCTCTTGACTAGTCTCATCTACAGACGATACCCGTCAGAAAACAGGCCTTGTTGCTCGTTTATGTAATCGTACACAATACTTTCCTAGCAAACTGAGGTACCGATTTTGATACAATTATACCTGAACTCTTTATTTGTTGGTCACTCAAATCGGTGCATTTACCCTTTCTGTGCCTGATTGAAATGCGTAGTTTGATCCTGACTAATTGTGTATGCTAGTGACGTAAACAAGAAAGGCTATATTTCGACACTGTCACCTGACTGCACTGGGAGCAAACGCACAAGCCACACACGAAGTTGCAATGTTAATGTGACCGTTATTTTTGGTTTAGTCCACGACGGACTTTGTTTTCTTAACTCAATGAAGCGATTATTCGGAGTGGCTGCTAAGTGAAGGGCTTGGATATTTACAAACCTACTACTCATCGTTGATTCTACGATAGCTCACCGTTGACAGGTCAGCTTCGGCTACATGCACAACAGCATGGTCACGCTGTTTGGCCCGTATGTTTCTCTGAGCTCAGCACCTCCTACAAAGGTCAGTATGGCGTGACATATAATCGCACCTCGAAGCGCACTCGAAGGTGGAGTGACTGGTTGACAGAAGCCTCGTTTTTTTGTTTTAGTGCCTTCCAAGTTACCATCAGTGGGACGACTACCGGTTGGCATAAGCTTAAATGTGCATTACGGTGTGCCGAGTAGAGTGGTATATTTACGCAAAAAAGGGTCTATCTGTTGGAAATTCTGTGACAGGACACACTGTTCTTTATTGCAAAACATTAGACTGATGGAGATGTCCCAGTCACTGGTTGCAAAATGGTGAGAGTCCAACAAAATGTAGGCGGTGAAGCACGTCATTACATCATCCTGGTCTTGTTCATGATCAAACTTTAAAGTGCTCTAGTGGATCAGCACCATATCGGAAACAAGTGGCACAAAGACTCAAATTCTGCCAATAAACTTCATCTCCTTTTCGAGGAATTGCGGGAAGGCTGTTAAAAATCTCCACACACAAGTGAATTTTCCTGACCAAGGGTCAACAAAGGTTAAGACAATGTTTAACTTTTGTACCCCTCAAGAAGAAACATCCTTCTCTTTAGGCGTCTTCGTTATTGTAGTCAGAATGTGAAGGTTGCTAAGATAAGCCGAACTGTTTCCATGGACCAGGATTAATAACGGCTGAGGTATATGTGACATTTTGGAGGGATTACATACAAAAAGAAGCATTTTTGGCATTTGTACGACCTTAGAATGCTTGAAGCCACCAAACCTAGCGACGCCATCCCACTGCGTTAGCCGCGATAATTGCATCATACCTTCCTAATATCCCTCAACATTCTAGAACAAAAAATTCTAGAATTGACGATGTTTCCCCTGCGGAGGATATCTTACAGTTAAAGTAAGCTTTGCAATTCGTCTGGATCCCCGAGCAAACTCTCACACAAAAACAAATAACCGAAATCCCCAGCAGTTGCGCCATCGTCTTTTTATAGATGTGGCTCGTTTTTCTTTGCCAGCAATTTAAAAAAGAAACGTTTTAGAACGTGCAAAAAAGTGTAACTTATAGGGACGTTAATGCAGCTCTACAGTTACGTGAAGCAACAAATGAAACCTTAATGTTTCTGCAGTTCCCAATTTTTTACCATTTTGTCTTAGGTTTTGGACACATTTCCACTGTACAGTTATATGAGTCTAGATAGGCAGGACAGCAATTATTGCTTCGGCACAGAGGACAACCTTGCAGACACATTTTACCAATACACCAGTTCCACAGATTCAAAAACGAACTGACGCCCTATCGTCTGTCACTAAACTCATCCAAACTCACTGGACCTATCGTTAACCAGGTGCAGAAGACACACCGTGTGCTTCTGGTCTCTTTCAAAAGGATTCATCCATCCTTTGTATCACCTGTAGGCGTTTCTTCGTGCAGGGAACATCGCTATTGCAGAAGGAAGGGTAGTCCGTCCAACTAGTATAATACCATCATGGTTTGGAGTCTAGATAAGGGTAAACTACCCAAGGATCGTCTTACAGTCGTAGTATGTCTGTTTTACACTTTGAATTTATCCTACTCATGCCTTCTACTGAAATCCACGTTCCTCAGTGGTAGCCTTTCCGCCAGTCGTCACGTTTTGAAAAGTTCCGCGGGTAGCTACTATTACTACTAAGGTGTTTGGATTTATTGCATCTAGTAATACTGTTACGGATGCAATATTATGTGATACAATTGTGTTCTTTAACTTCAACCTTTCTGAAACCACAGACTACTGCCGGTCCATTCACCCTATACAGCAGCTAGTGTTTTCATGCAAGTCCAAAAGCGCGAGCCATTTCGCATAAATTTTCACCGAAAAAGTTCTATTTACCACAAAGGATTATCCGTGGCCTTCTGATTGATATTTCTTTCTCTCTTGGATTTCGCCTTCCCATAGATTTTCTCCTATTTCTTAAGGTTCTTTTAGACCTTGGAATGAACCCGAATGTACGGGATAGCAAGAGTCTGACACCGTTATATCACGCTGTATCCCGAGATATTCCTACAAAATGTATTGCCCTTCTGCTCTACGACCATGCCATTCTGGGAATTGTGGACGACAAAAACAGACAGGAAGTTCATCAAGTAAGTTGTATTCGCTTAACCTCTCTACGTTTTCAGCGAATTTTTTGTGATAGGCTTGCACTGGTTCTTCAGCATAGCCTTGTTGTCATTGAAGATAATGACCGTATATACTATTTGGGATTCCCGCGTGATCCCGTTAAAGTTCAGTCTATTTTGTTGTTGGGAAGTTTAAACCCATTTCACCGATCTTAGACAGTCATTTGGTAAGCAGTCAAGCACCCCGGAAGCTAGCATCCTATGAGGCAAAACTGGCTAAGGTGAGATAGTCAGTTTTGTGTGAGCCAAAATTGATTCCACAGAACACCAGTCTATCTTTGCCATATACTCGGGCAATTTCCCATCTCTCTGAAAGTCTGCGTGTTATTTATGGTATTACCATACGCTAGAGCTCCAAATGTGTCCTACGTAGGTGACTGATGATACAAATAGAAATGTTGACATATCAACAATTATATCTCCTCACACTTTCGATCAACTGACTTAAAGGGACTCAATTCTTTGAAAGTAGTGGGCTTAGTTCTGTTTCATTCACGAGGAAAGGGAACTTTTGTTATTCCCTTCTCCTTACTGGATGGCTTACACTTCTGTGTGAATCAGAAGCCTAACGAGCGTGATAATTCATTGGAGATTTCGTCTTGTACGTGGAGCCAGTCTGTGCCAAAAAAACCGAGAAGCAGTTTACAAGTGTTTCATCTTTATTGGAAATCTGCAACAGTGTGCATAGCATGAAACTCCAGGGAGTACCGACCTCGCGACCTCATGGCTAGTAGTTTGAATACTTACCTGTTCAGAAACGAGCGGATGATTGGCAATGTGATTAACTTTCACTCAGACAGGATATAGTGCCGTTCAGTATTCAATCACGGGATCCACATCGCGTGGTCTTACATGCTGATTGGTTCCTCCAGTGACGACTTCTCGGATGGAAGCTCCACTCATCGGGCAAATTTTATTCTTCCGCTGAGCCACTTGTCGGTCTTTGGTAGTATGGGAAACTTTTGAATTTTCAATGGGGGTTTCGCCCTGTCAGAGGGACCAGTCTACACTAGATGCCTGAGAAGCACTGGACAGGTGGTTCACTCTTATTCGAAATCATCAACTGTGCGCATTTCAAGAAACTTCAGCGAGTAGTTAAATCAGGTTAAAATGGTAACCAGTTTCCCACATTTAAACTTCTTTCGCAAATAAACGGATGCACACATGCCCGTAATGGATTTATGAAGCTATTAATTCTCTCAAACTGAGGGGGATAGAACTAAGCTAGTTTGACAAACATTTTTGTTCCCTACGTCGGATTGTGTGTTGAATATATGGAGTAACTTCATTGACAGCCTCGAGGATGTTGTCGTATGGCCGTCCAAAGGCTAGTGTACCCTTTTTTTTCGAAATATGAACATCACCCTGACAAGGCGAAGTGCTTTTTGTTTTTCAAAGCCAAGCGATGCTTATCACCTTGCTTACAGCTAGTTTAGTTGGAATATACCGTGTAATTCAGCGGTGGGAGCCCTTAAGGGAAAACTTGTATAAGCATGATTGTCTGGGAACTGACAAAAACCGAAGTGCTTAAACAAGTTAGAGTGTGATTCTCTAGTGAATTCCTCGGAACACGTTGCAGGATGCAAAGTGACCTATAGCATAATCAACCTGTCTGTGGTAGTGCAAGGGATACCGGCAGCTAAAATGTCGTCTCCGATACACAAAACATCTAATGAGGAGTAATCCTGGCATTGGTGTTTGCATTTATTGCACTCTCCTGAAAGTCTGAGATACACGGTAGTTACGCCACTCCATCCCAACTCTGGACACAGCAGCTTATATCCCGAACCAATAAAGGGCATAAGAAAGGTTTCGAATGGGTTTTCCAGTTAAAACGCTGGAAAGTCTGAGGGCCTTCCAGTTGTTTTATTATTTTTCAACTTTTATTGATGTTCTGAACTGTCTCGCATGACTCATGGGGACTCATATGAAAACGGGGACAGATTATTCAACAGACTGAAGAATACTTTCATGTTTTATCATCCTAGCCTAATCGGTACTACAGTGGGAAGAATCTTCCTGCTAGACTGAGGTGTGGTTCTTCTTCCTGTCTGGAGTCTTCAGTTTATACTGTCCTTTTTTTCTCGAAGATAAGATATTATGATAAAAAGCTGCCATAACCCATAGCCATGTGACTACGTCTGTGTTTCAAAGTGACAAAAAATTATTTTGAACACCACAGGCCGCCATGGAAAACGGTAATCTGGCTATTTGACTAATCGATCGATTTGCGCGTTTCTTCCACTTTGCAGGCCTGCTTGTTTGACAAACCTGGACACTTGGAACAACTTATCATTTACGGAGCTGACCTTGACGCCCAAACATCCAACTTGGACACAGCCCTGCACATTTGTGCTCTGAACAACCATGAAACTTGCCTACGTCTACTACTCAAACACGGAGCCACCAGAGATATGGTAAATGCCTCGGGACAGACACCCTCGGAAGTGGCACTCCTAACTGGCTTGAGGAAACTGGCAGAACTAATAGACAACTTCCCTGAAGAGGAAATAGGTAAATGAATCATTAGCCTTAGCTACGACTGCTGCTTGAGCATGCTCAATCAGAGATATTCAGGGAAAAAACAACAACAGAATTAGAGTATGCAAAATCGGCACATGGACACTTTTTTGTCAACGCTTTTGTCCAAATAAAGGATCCACGCTATTGGCCGTTGTTGAAAGATTATTTAAAGATGACTGCAAAACTATTAAGAGATAGAGCGTGTATGTGAGGTTAAAGCATTTCAAAAAGATCAAACTTCAGTGGCCAGGTATGACGTCTTCTGTATAACAGACACTGAACATAGTGCACGTTCAAGGTTACTGTCCAGGAAACTGGTTTAATTGGAATGATGTAAACCCAGTCGACACACTGAGTAGGTAATCGGACCGAAACCCATTAGGCAAATTGCACGCTCATTTCAACCACCAAGAAATAGGTCATCCGAATCTGAGGACAAGAAGGTAATGGTTTTTTGAATAAACAAGGATAAATATTGTGGCCTGTGTGGGTGGCTGAACGGTCATCGGATCATTACACTCCGCGTTTTCCCAAACCTACAGCTGAATCGCGCATTCGATTCGTAGCTGTCTCATGACACGAGCACTTGTCAGACACAGTGGGAAGCCAGAGAGTAAGTTGCGTCTTGCATACTTAGCTGTCCTGGGTTCAGCTTTGAAATGGTACAGCGAAACTGATTGGGAAGGATCGCTCCCAAGTGAAAGGCTGGAAATAATGAGTTCCACTATACGCATAAAAAACTATCCCCAATACATTCTGTTGAGTGTCAATGTACCTGGAAACTGGGTAGCGAAAATCTTTGTTGCTTCAGGTAGGAAGATTGCAGGTTCAACAGTCCAGGAAAATCATCGAGCTGTGCGAAATTAACCAAGTTTCTCCTGAAGCTAAACCAACCGCTTTTTCTCTAGTTCGAGGAAGTTTGTCCACGAACAATCTTTTGTTATGAACATAAGTCACCATCCACTGGAGTATTCTTTGTTTTGAAGTATGTGTTTTACTCGTTGAAGGCTTATAACGCGCACATTCGCAATCTTTTGTTAACTGTGAAAAATATCACCTTAGTGTCGATTCACAAATGGAACGAATGACGTGGGCTGCATTCGGCCACAAACTGCTGTCATTTATCGCTTCCTGGCTTGTTTTGTATAATCCCTACATTTGGTTTTATTAAGCAAATACACACACTCATCACAATCGCCGATGAAACTGCCGACGTATAACACGGTGGTTATTTGTTTTCAGCTTGGATGTTACGTTGAAAACTTAAAGTGCTTCGTTCCCAATTAGAGGATTTTACAAGCGTTATTGGTTCAAGCTACAAAAAAAAATGAAACCACAGTACTTCTTCTTTCGGACTGTTTTCCATAAAAAGGGTAGTGACGTGTTCCTGCTTCTATAAATAGTAATTATCAAACAGGTTTCTATCACTGTGGTTTTGTTACGTGAGAGTTTATAGACAGGAGTACTGTGTTTGCTTTGTGTTCAGTGATAGGTCTAGTTGAACATGATATTCTCACGAGACTTTTTGTTCTCCGCTCACTGGTCAGTAGTATCATTACTGTCCTCCACTGTGTCAGGTTCTTCTAATCCAGTAGTCTTGGTGGCTTATGCGAGTGTAAACCTGTAGCAAGGATTTTAATCGTTCTGATGTTTGCCCTGGTCTCACTGTTACCCAGTTCACTTGAAAACTTCAGCACTAAAATTGCTTTGATTTCCGATAGTAATAATTTTCGTCCTAGAGAGCCCCAGTTGGCAAACGATTATCCTATACACTCTTCCATGCATTGTACATTTTACTTAAAGAAACTCAAAACTATCGTTCTAAAAATACATGCCCATATGTTACCTTCCACAGAGTAGGGAATCCAGTCGTCCTTTCGAAAAACTCAGTGTGTTACCGGACACTCCATTCGTCCCCCTGCATAAAAATGGTCACTGTATTTAATACCGGGATCCAAGCCCCGGAGAGCAGTTTTTTTGACCGAGATGCCTCACGCTTACTCCACCGCCGTCATCTGTAAAATCACGTTGTTCTTCGCACATGTTCGCGGACAAACCAGCTAAAATTCTCTTCATTTTTCTTCTATACATGCATTCAAACAATGTTTTTATCCCACCGAAATTCGTCTTAGTAAAAACGCATGATTCCACTCGTCCTAGTCAGCACAACGTGGATCTGAGAATTGGTGAGCCTTCGTTATTTTGCAATGTAAAGCTTTGTCGGACCTCATACGTTCGTTCGGATAGCCTTAGTCCCGGTGCCCATGAACAGGATATGTCCCTTCATGGGTTTCATATCTGGTACTGGCGAGTGAGGACTAATCGTGAATCGTTTTTGTAATATATCTGTGGTTGTTCCCAATCCTGAGAGGATGATTGCGTAAGCCTCGACAAGTGAAAATTATATCTGTTCTCACACACGGCAAGGTGAAAAATAGCCGAGGAGAATCATCGAGCTGTAGCTCCGCTTTTAACAAACATGAGCATACACACGTTCAGCAACTCGGCTCGATTAGTAGTCGGTCACGTAGACAAACATTAGTGTGACGCACCGCAAACACCAGCATGAGACTGAGTAGATCAGTGCGATGAATGACGTCCGCCTTCATACTAACGTTTTTAAAAACATTTTACTGGCATGCTAGCATCCTGAGCTCTTATGCACACAGTGACTTCAGTCAACATGAAAAACCCCGCCACGTGGCAGTTCACTGTCGCTTCGAGAGGGGCACTCGGCTTCAGCAGTCTGTACCCAGATTACCTCTCTTTCGGTTCTCTCTGACGTCCTCGAATGGGGAGTCTTCTTGGTTCAGTGGCTTTGCCGTTCCAGAAGAACTATTTTGTATCCTCCACTGTTCAGTGACAGTGAAATTTCGGTGTGTCCACCGGGCAACGCTCTCAGTTGTGTCTAACATATATGAGTTTGTTATTACTTCTCCATTATTACTGATTAATATTATTATTGTTATTATTGAAGTGGTCGATAACCAGTTCAGCTAACTCCAACTGAAAGACGGTTTTGTGATAAGTATAAACTACTTGTGGGCTAAACTACTCGAGGAGGCTATAATCCATGGATGAGACCGGAGATCATAATGAACACTTGATAGCCTCATGGGCTGTGTAGGCAGGAGTAGTGATCAGTGCACGGGGTCAGCGTCCGGTACACCTGACTGGGCAACCCAGTTTTAGGTTACTGCTTACTTAGCAATCAAACGGTCATGAATCATAAATTTTTTTCAAAAGTATATTGCCTACCGGTCGGTCGTAAACAATCGTTCTTCTTGTGATAAACCAGTAAGTTGCATTTGATCTAAAAATGTGGCTATTTTTGCCATCGACATTTTATCAACTTTTAAACTTTTATTCTGACTGAGTAATAGTTGAGGAGCTTATCAAGGTTGTTGTGGACCACAGTTTTCCTAAAGCCTTCTGAATACCATGAACCCGAATCTGGATGGCCGCTTGATAGCCTGATGCGCTTAGCCAAACCAGAAAACCAACGAACGTGCGAATCACCTGATCTATTGAACACTGACGCGTACAGGCGTGTCATGTGCGGCCGGAAAAGGGGTTGCTTATAAACTTCACGTGGAAAGTTCTAGGCAGGCCAAAAATGATACTAAAAGTAGAACTCATCTATCAAGGACAAGTGAAGGACAACCAATTGAATCTGTCCCAACGAAAACGGTTATTCCATTGGCAGTTGTGTAGTCCAGTTACGTGAGGAGCTGGTTCTCCTGATAGAGGTAAGCACTGATATCCGACTCCAAAGTGTCCATGCAGGGCGGTGATTTTATCCCGTTGGCTACCCGAGTAAACTCATAATGCGTGAGGAGTTCAAACCATCAAAGAGCTGTTCAGGAACAGTACCAACCGCCGGCATATCTTCCGACCTTCTGAGAGTCACCTTTTTGTGACCTTGAATGGAATGAACACAGCGTCCATCTGGGGAGACTTGGTGATATACTTGATCTTTTCTTTCCTTCCTTCTCCAGTAGAACTGCTAGTCCATCTTTTTGATCATGAAATTGAGTCATTCTGGTACTCCATGGCGCGTCTACTCTTCCTAAATAGTTTTAGTATATATAGTTCCAATTCATAGAATTACTCATGTATGTCGAAATGCGGACCCTAGAAGGCAGTAAATGGTGCAATTTATTCATGTGTTTGCTTTCGAAATCCAGTCATAGAGGGGGAGTAATCGTTTTGTGGAAGCTGGTACTATACACTCCAATAGGCACACCTGTGTTTCGAACGAATACACATGCACGCACTTGGCCCTAGTAATTGTCTCTTGTCAAACCAAAGAATCCTTGCACAAAACCCCATCACAGAAAGAACTAAACCTAGGGATTCTTGGTGTGAACGATCCCAGTCGTGTTAGGAGCATCCAGAGGGCCGACTCATGTCTTATTGTGATACAAGTCAGTGCACTCAAACGACTGAGTTATTCATACTCTTATCCATGCCCTTCGTTAAATAAACAGTTCCAAGGCAACTGTTTGATGTGGCTCAACTTTACCGTGAGAACGTATGAAACTAAAAATGCTCTGAAATATCCTAGTCCACTCTAATCTTTCCTAACTTGATTTGCATTGACGTGCACCCAGGATTGATGCCTCTGCGTCTGAATACACCCAGTCCACTTTAATCGGACATGAACCTCGTTCGGGAACAGTTCTGTTGGTCTGATTGCAGATTTTTGATTCTCAATGAATTCAGTCAGTAATTTCGAAGACATATGCGGCTGGCATTCCATAGAATAGAGTGGAGGTGATGACAAACGAAATGACCTCTCTTCACTCAGATGTCAGCTGCATAATTTCACGTCAAATATACACCTCAAACTCGACGTGACCAAGCTAATCCGCGACGGAAACATCCAAGTATCCAGTCACAGCCAGTCTACAAAAACGTCAGCACGAAGAAGAGCAACAACACAATGAACGACGCAATAATATGCCTGGTCTTTTGATATCGATGTTCATGAATAAGCATTACGAAACTCCGCGAGCAAAGCTATCTATTGAGAGGTCCTGGTTCTGCATTTCTGCGTCCAGTCCTGCTTCAAATAACTTGCTCTGCACCATAGGTATTTGACAGATGATATTGGGTGGGTAATAGGTTTGAGCATTCATTTAGGAAATAAAAGGTGGAGCCTCCAGAAACTCAAAGCTATCAACTGCTCTTCACCCGTTTTGTCGATCTATAGGCGCACCAAGAAATAGAGGGTGTCATTTGGCTGGACTATTCAGCAGTTCGCATGATTGTTTCTTTTCTCTATCGGACTAAATTTTATTCCGCAAACGGTTCAGGGCATAGTTTCCCTGCTGAGCTACCACGATCGTCTGAAAGGAAAGACAACCAAGAGATCAGCACAAACGGACCTCCGGCAACAGCTACTTGTAATCAGAATCAGTAAATGCACTAAATAGGTGGCCGGAGACCAATACAGTTTTATATCTTGCATTCGACAGAACGCTGACTTATTTTTCTTTCAAAAAATTTCAAAAAACTTTCTTCAGAAGCACAGAAATGCAAGGGACCTTTCCATTGCTGGTGAAAGACATCTCAATGTGAGCTCCCACGTTCACTAATACAGGGTACCATTCATATCGGTAACCGATTTCATCATGGATATTCATAGCTGGTTAAGTAAATGAGCAAATCGCAATTGGGTTTAATCGTAGGCGTTTGTACTAGTAAGCGTCAGTTTCATCCCATTTCATTCCTTTCCGTAGGTTCCATCCCTCTCGGGCAGTGAGAATTGAAATATTCTCAAAATGTGTTACTTGTGTGATCTACATACAAGTATGCCTGACCCTATCCGATGCTTCCCTACCCCCTAGGAATCTCGAATGGTGTCTCGGAAGTTAACGGTTGGCAATCAGTACTGCCTGAGGACCGTTGACGTCTAAAAATTGGTTGAAATCTATTCTCGAACATCTAAGGTTATTTATGTTGACGATAAAAAAATAGAAATGAGATGACTGCCTTTCTCGTTATGCTACAAATGGTGACAGGTTCGGGGGGAACTATTCCTGACAAGAGACAATGATGTTACCGTTGCCGTTCTTTCTACTGGTGTAAGGAGGGAAGCCCTTCGCTGCGGAACTGTTCATCAGAAAACGCCAACTAAACGGATACAGACTATTGGACAGGAAGGTTAAACTCTCATTTGCATGTTGTTTTTAAAAACGGAATATCCATCTTCTTCTCGAACGCGTCTTCTTGAACTCTCTTGAATATTCATTGACTATCGCACAATTGCAAGCAAAAACTGCAAAGTAGTTCCACAAATTCCGTAATAAATCCCACCTTCCATTAGATCAAGGCGAAGTTACGCGAACACACATGCTACTCGCATGCCTCATCAGTAGTACCCACCTTTCTCGTTATGCTAAAAATGGTGACAGGTTCGGGGGGAACTATTCCTGATAAGAGACAGTGATGTTATTGTTACCGTTCTTTCTACTGGTATAGAATTTGTCTTTGGCAATTAGAAATCTACTATGTAGACGCACTGGTCCTCATCTATGGTTTTAGGGATCGTTTACATAGACCTGTTCAGAGTATTGCAATAGTAACGTGTTCAACTCTAGGACAGTACATTTCACATGCAAACCCAATTCATACATCTGTTGAAGATGTCTCCTCAGCGCACTGAAGATGTCTCCCCGAATGGTGACGAAACGTTTGCAAATCAACTGCCAAGCTCGGTGAACAGATCAACAACTACCTGATCAATTACCAACTAATGCACCCGAGCTACCAATATTCCAACAAATTATCATACATCTGTGGTGTCTCTTAAGTTAAATTCAGACTCGGTGGACCTCTGGGGTATTTTCGACATTCACAATAGCTTGACACATATGCACGGGGAATAAATATTAATATTTTTCAATATCTTAAGGGTTTGTACCTGAACTTGCTGACAAAAAGGCGCATTTATGTAGTTGTGTGAGAGATTTTGCCCGACTGGATATGACGACCAGGAGGAGTAAACTTCGAAGTTGTCACCGAGATACTGACTTTCTATCGGGCTTTGTAGGCAAGTGTCATGTGTAAAGAATACTCATGAACTGGCTGTTGATCAGGTGGAAGTTGATTCGTCCGCCGGGCCCGACAAGTGACCTGCAAACGTTTCGTCATCATGCAAGGAGACATCATCACTGTGTGGGTGGGTAGGTGGACCAATCGCCATGCTCGGCGAACGGATCACCTGCCATCAGATCAATAGCCAGTTAACCCACCCAAGCTACACTTTGCCAATGCACCTGAATATAAGCATAATGGTGAAATGTGGGTCTTCTATCCGACAACGGCTCATGTTAGATGGTGGTATCATTTTCTCGGATAGTGTATTTTCCTCTAACGAAACGGCTTCATAACGTACTCCCTGTCTGCATGTGCTTTATTTGCCATTTCTCATTTTTGGTTGACATTTTTTCAGCCTATTTGAGATTGTTTTATTACTTCATGGTCCATTCGCACTCGGGGTGTGCACACTCTCTCCCTCTCTATCAAATAAAAATAATCCTGTGACAGACGGTCATGTAAAGAAGGACAGCTCATTTCGGGAGTACAAAATAATCAACTTCTGGCCCGCGTTCTACTGAGCGAAGAAAGCAAAATGGTCTCTTGCCTGGATTGGTAATTCTTGGGAGGATCTCCGTTAGTATCATGCACTGACATCCACTAATCATACACGTCAGCCGCAAAGGGGTCATCAGTTTTGTGCATGGCTTTCTGCCTAGGAGCGCTCATCTACGATGACTTCAGTAATGTTTTCATTGGTTAGACACTACTTATAAGGTTGCTGAAACTCTGAAACACTTCAGGTTTCAGCTTTTTCGTACACTCATATAGTCGAAAGTATATTTGCCAACTAAGTTGATGTTGACCAGAAGCTTAGGTGAAGCTGTCGCTTACGGTGTTATTCAACATAATGAGCTACAGAAGAGTCACCACATGGTTCATCTAGGTCAATATTCAAGACACGGAAACACTATTGCTTGAGGCAATACTACTTATGAGATTGATAAAAACTCTCTGACGGCCTACAGTCTGTTTCGCCCTTTCGACAAGTTTTCACTGAGTTTTGTGTTTGAAAGCCATATTTCAATAAACGGATTTGAACGCTCATTTAAACCATTTCATAAACAAAGACAGCATTAGAATCACGAATGGGTATGTAACATTAACTAATTCCTAATCATTTGAAAAGGCTCGTTTCGGAATACTTCGGTAGACTTTCTGCGTATATCTGTCCAAGTCACATTAGGCTAGCTGGTAAGTGTGAAGTACCAAGTTTGTGTATGAAACCTTCGGTGGACCGTACAGGGATGTTGCCACAACCGATCACGTGAGGCTCTTTGGTGCTTCTCCAATCAGCTTATGAACAAACTGGACTACGTAAGGATGGGAGACATGGCAACATAATCTCTTATTTCGGAATCCTTAAATTGGGACCCTCATAATCACTAACTACCAGAATTATCTTTTTCCACTTGTACTCCGTCAGTGCGAACTTCCAGGACACCGATTTACAACACAGACAGGAGACCAACTGCGGGTGGCCCTCGGGCAGCCTTGGAAGCTCACAGAGCCCGTCATAATTTTGGTGACCTGCCCAACTCCCTGGACCGACTTAGTTCGCTTGGGCTTAGCCCAAATCCACGCTCCAGGAACCCAATGTCCAATTTCACCCGCTCCATGGGATCTGTTGTGGTACGGTATGCGGATGGTTCAGTATTAAATCTCAATAACGGTGGTAAGTTTAAATTCCCATGTAAATATATGTATACATATATTTCAACAACGCGGTCATTTCAAATAAGACCACGTGATATGAATCTTCTGCCTGTAAGAGAGTAACGCCATACCCACATCCAAGTGTAGGTTAGTCACCTGGAAGGTTGTCGAACCGTGGCATCGTGATGGTGATCAAACAGTTAACCAAAACGTTTTCGATTCGAATAACCCCAGAGATTAGTGAGATGCGCAGTTTCATCATGCCAACAGAGCTGAAACTGTAGTACACTGCTTTTGTGATTTCCGGAATGTGTTTATTTCACTTGCTGGGTGACATCACGATTCGAAAGCTAGAAGCCCCGCACTACAGACATTACAGATTCTCTTCCATCACCGCTTCCACCGAAAGTATTCAGAGTCGTGTATTTCTTAGCATATGCTTGGACTGCAGTGGATTCCTATCAGACGTCTCACGCACGTCTCAGCTATTTCTTAAGCTTTACCAACTTCACTGCGTTCAATTTCGATAAACAACTAGCCGAGTAATCCGCATACTTATCGCGTTCTCACTGAGCTTTTCTGCCCGGGACCTTCGAACTACAACCGCTGCGGGTTTTGTTTGACAACACTTTCTTCTCCGACTTTTTCTGAACATGGCTTTTTAAGGCAAACTATTTCTACAACAATTATAATGGTTTGCTTCGGAAAAAATGCATAGCACAAACTGGCAGGAAGGCCATTGCATTACTTCAGAGATGTGATGGCTTAGGTCATCCATATCATGTTCCTCTTTCAACCGCGTAAATGTTTTACAGCGTTTACGGCTGTACATTTGAAAGGTGTGCGATTTTTGTGGCCGGGAATTTAGTTCTATTCAAGACTAATCCGTCCCCCGGCAATATTTCTGCCTTTTCATCCATCAGATTTGGTAGCTTTGATACATGCGTTCTTCAAACGCTATGTAATCCTAAGCTTACTATATCTGTATCCAGCTTGACTATATCCCGTTTCTCTAGTTTTCAATTTGTCACGTGGCGGCGATGCCTCGAAAGGGTGTCACAAATTAGTGAACTGATTGAATTTGTTTTGTGAAGGCAATGAAGTAGAATATTTGAAGATCGAAATTGTCACTGCAAACCAGAAACGTACTCAAGTACTTTGTTGACGTAAAAGTGCCATAAAAAATATAAAAATCCGTAACAATGAATACATTTTAACTCATCCCAGTGACTAACCTTTCAAAACGATATCCAGGAAGGCACAGATTTGCAGCTGTATCAAATCATCCTTAAAAGTGAAGGAAACATGGACTGTTGTTGGTAGTGTAAGGAGATCTGGGAATTTTCGATGGGAATTTGGGAGTGTAATTGAAATCATTTTATGCTGAAAAGACCTAGAAGCACTGCACAGCTATTTCATTCTTATTTGGAATCATCAGCAGTTCGCACCTCATTCGTATGTGTCCACTCGTCATTTTATCGATCAGCAGCTGGTAACAATACCTTCTCACTGATAGCTTGTTGGTCTGTTAGCCGAACTTGGCAACCTAGTGGCAAACGTTACTGGTCAAGGAGATATTTTTGGTGACAAAATATGCCCGACCGGTGACCAACAGCCACCAGCGCATCTGAACAACCAATATTCTGCAGTAATGC
The DNA here is from genome assembly GCA_004794785.1 of Opisthorchis felineus. Lineage (NCBI taxonomy): Eukaryota > Metazoa > Platyhelminthes > Trematoda > Opisthorchiida > Opisthorchiidae > Opisthorchis > Opisthorchis felineus. The sequence continues at coordinate 65,991 of SJOL01008920.1, read as the reverse complement.
TACTCCCTCAATGGCTTTATTTTATCCTCTGTTGCGGATCCACCAATTAGCAGTGAAGTTCAAGGACATTGTTACTGGAACGATCACACGTACCACTGAAAGTAAAGTGGTTTAGCTAAGAGAAACGTTTTATGACGAACTGCCTAATGGGACCTAGCTTTCTAATGCTTATTGATTATGTAGCAAAGGAAGGGAAGACGATGAAAAGGAGATGAGTTAAGACTTCACTTTTGGCCGATTCTAAAGTCTTTTCGGCTGCAGAGTTGAGGCGATGTGCGACCTGTCGGCCTCAACTATTTCTGGCGTTGGGAAGCTAATTCGGCTATAACTGCTCCCGGTACTTTCACTAGTTCTTTACCTGAATGCACTGTGGAATACCTCGATTTGGATTAAACCGCCAAGAAATATACCGCTTCAGGCCTTTTTAGGTTCCATTGGGGGTAGATCTGATCAACATTTCCCCTCTGATTTCGATCTACATGGATCGCTGAACTGCTTAAATCAATGGATCTCACATTACACAGCCCTGTAACATAATCAAGTATTATGCTGTGATTGCTGGAACAACAAAACCGCTGAGTCAAGCGTTGCGCCCACTTCGTCCTATCTGTAGGCAGTTCAGTACGATCGATCGATAGATTTCGAACAACCCTCTCTCACGCGTTCCACTTGCACCGTGAGCTAAGCCGACCTGGTTAGATTCCAGACTTGCAATTGGTAGCGTTATTTTGATCCAGCCCGATCGATCGTCTTGCTGTCATGTATGTGTGCACATACGGTTAGCGCGTCGTTTACCTTCCGTTCTTGTGTGTGGGCCTCTGTTTCACTCGTTTCTTGTGTGTTTCGAAAACAGATGTGTCGATCAACCAATAAATTTATATTCTAAAGAGGGTGCATGTTACTTGCCGTCCAAATTATTTACACGATCACGACAATGAAAGGCTGCGGACGTTGGAACATTGGACATGGAAAAATAGACTACCATAGTTGCCTTGGTTGACATCTAACAACATCTTTCGGCTTTCTGGAACATCCTTTAGCTCAGGTAGTTAACCACTGAGCCTATGTTGCTGAATGTTGCTTCCAGGTGAGAAGCTGCCTAATTCCCCATTCCGCTCATGTTACTATTATTTCTTGAGTAGTAAGATAAACCGGTGTTTTATGGACTTTGCCAAGTAGTGCTAACTCCGGGTGTGCTTATGGGTGTGCAGGCTTTTTCGAAACTTGGCAACAACATTGGACTTTTATTCGTGAGTGAAAATTGCCAATTAATAAGGATTCATATTTGTGGCTATCCGCTAGAATCAGCGCACGCACAAGTCTTACTGCGGAATGAATTAGAACCTTCCAAGTATTGATCGTGGTGGTGTGGTCGATTGGGTGGATAAATCAGTGGCTGGTATGATCAGTATCCGCACTAGATCAGCAAGCCGCTTAACATAACCGTCACTGGACGAGTAGTATCAAGATGGCTTGCTTGACTTTCCACTGACTGCTGATACAGTTGGGTTGAAAACGGATGGACGGACAACCTAATTTTTATTAGACGTACTTGAACTAATATTCCCAGTAAAGCGAGATAACGAAAAATTCTTACCACATTAGGATGACTGGTTAAGAGTTCAAACGAAGAGAAGAGTATTTTACTGCTAAACCACCTAATACTTCACTGCACCAGGGGCGACAAACATGAAAAACGGCCATGTGAGTTCCAGGCGAATCAACATGATGTCATTAAAAAGTTAAGGTTACGGCTAGAGTGAGCAATCCGGAGCTGGCGTTTTGGGAGTCCTAAGTAAAAGGCACTAATGATTATGAGCACGTGTGCGGGTCCAACTGTTCGGAACGACGAAACTCATAGTAGGTGCATTCGAATTTGTGAACACCATACATTGGGTAGTTCATGTGAAATATGAACCAAGTCCAGACATTGAAATAGGATTAATTTATTTGCTTGACGGAACAGGAGACTCGACTAGGCTTCAGCCGAGTTTCCCATTACTTTACAAAGCAGTGCATTTCGCGAACTTACCTGTGTGATATCACTGAAGTGGATAGCCAAAGGTTAAAATGAAGCTAGAAATGGTCCTGTAGAAAATGAATGAGGCAACCAAATTTATAAAGATTTTCTGGCCGTCAGATAAGGGTTTACGGATACATTTCCATGCATAAATAAAGCGCTTACTTTTATTTGCCGCTTACGAAAATTGACTGGTTTTGTTTTAACCGGCGGGGAAAACAGTGTCCAGCGCCACCTTATCGACAGAATTCATCGGCCGTCCGGGGTTACATCTGGGTTCCAGCACTGTTAACTTGATGCTATGCTATTCCTGAAGACAGGTTTTCCTCATCTGGCCCTTTGAACAGTGAGTCGCACTCCGTATGACCGAACTGTAGATATGCATTTTGTTAAAGTCGAATCCATACGACCCCCTGTGAGTGGACTATTTAACACATTGGTTTTGGCTTTATGGGTTAGCAGAGGACTTTTGGTTTGACTTTATCGACAAATGCAGTAAGATCGTTCGATATGTTTTGGTGCACACAGTACTTGTATATTTTAGCATCTTCTTATTGGTCAATATCCCAGCGGTTAGGCTACCGTCCACGAGATCCAAGCGTTTCTAAATCCATTGTGTTTTCCACACCTCCCTCTGCCCTTCATCTTGTGCAATCGAAGGACAACATTCCTCTCACACTGAAAACGGCAACAATCGGTATGTCAAACGCATGGAATATTTCTAGCTCGTATATATTTACAGTTTTATTTCGGATATTTATTTATTCGGTCTCACTATATACGTAGGCACAGGTGCGTATGCCTCGGTCCTGGTCAGTTCTTCAAAAGACATGCAATAAAGTGTCGGATAAAAGCAAACATTTGGTTGCATCATCATGATCTTCATCTTTGTCAGCAACAGAGACAGCAACATCAGTGTTGACACTGATGCTTCATTTCCGGACAACCGAAAATTTATTTAATTATATTTAAAGACAAACTAAAAAGAAACAGCTGCTGCTGAGGACCTCATCCTGAAAGGCGGACCACACCAACTAAACTCCCCGTAATCCATTCCACACCCTTCTGCTAAGTCATACGTTGCCCTGGTTGCAGTTTGCGCCATCGCTAATAAGGCCCGGAGAGCAACGTTCGTCTCGGTAGACGATGTTTCAGGATGCAGGTAGGTGTGTTTAATCGCTTCAACATGCTTCCAGTCTAAGTGACTTTTTGCTCTGATACCTCGGTGGCTGAAGGCCATGGTAAATTGATTCATGCAGAACAACACAAAGTACCTGTTATATCCTTTCCTACCCATGGATTAGGCCTAAATCAAAGCTTATCGGTCAAGCGTAGCAGTTCAACTTGCTTGGCAAAGTGCGATTTGACTTGAAATTCACATACAAACATTCGTCAGGTTGTCTCGTCTCAGCCTGAAGTATGCTCAATTTCCCATCCTGCTGTGTCACTCAGACTGAATATTCAGTTTGTATTCTAAGACTGGCGATCTGCACAAGCGCCCCGAAACATACTGTTCGGAACTTCTCGAGTATACACTGATAACAATAGAATGAGCCTGTTTTCAGTCACGTTAGGCATTTTCCAAGACGTGCTTCCGGAACAGTTTATGTGCTTAACGAATGGTCGTTTGTAATCAGTACCGTTTTGGTTGAAAGTAGGCCTGAAATCAAGAATGGCAGCAAAAAGACCCATCGGAGGTACGTCGTCAGTGTGAAGTAACATCCCAAGAGAGATCAACTCGGTCACTCATTTCGACGGATTAAAAAAACATCACAACCCATTGGTTAATGATTTTTTTTTCAGTTTTAATGTTAACTCTAATGGATTGCAGCAAATGCAGCAACCGTTTCTGTTTCATAATCTTCCAGGGCCAGGACTAGACAGATAACACTGTTTCGGGGCAACTCCGGTTTCGGGTTTCAAATTCGTGGTCCACGAGGTGAGATTTACACAAATGGCTCTGTTCCCATGTGCATCTGATAGTTTTGGTAATTTTTCATCTGATGGATATTGCGATCTGATTTCTCTGTAGCCGAGCTTGGCAATTGGATTACAAACGTTTCATCAACAATCGAAGTGACATTTTCAGTGCGGGGTCAACTCAACCCCGCAGTGACAATGTCACCAAGCAGCGTACCCGAGCTGCCTTTATTCTGCAACACAGCCAGACTACTGTTGTTCTTCGTTGTGTTTATGGTGTCATATTTCCAGCTGCGCAATAGCGTGTCTTCAAACCTGTTATAAGTTTCCCCGATTGTTTTTTATGACTCGATCATACGCATGTTTTTCATGTAAACTGATACTATTCAAATGTAAGTTGCCTGCCGCTCGCAGCTAGGACAACAGTCAGTTTTGTGGCACAAGTGACTTTTGATTCAATCTACTTCGGTGAATCCACTGAAAACTTCGGATTCTTCAGCAATGCGTCCATCCAAACCAATCATGCTTGGTACAGTAAACGGTTGGTTTTAAGCATCGTATGACCTTCTCCAAAGTGCTCTTCCTTTGTGCTACCAAGAACGTGACAGTGCGATAAAATTTACCAAGAGCTAGAGAGCGACAACATCACCTTGACTAAATGACAACCAGAATGTACTAACTTCAATTAACAAGGCGGTCCGTAACATTATCCTTCATTTATGAAGGTGAATAAGCATTCCTTCAACTTTGTATATTGATCTATCTTATACGGATCGGAAACGGTTCTCAGAAGGGGATAACAAGACGAGTTTCAACAGATCATGGGCCCGGGATTAAGAGTATTATATGCAATCCACTGACTTCTACCAGGCTTTTGTCCGCCAAGCAGAGTGGTCTGCACTCCGACCGATTCTGACGTGACGAGATTGCCATGGGATTATCATCTTCTTGTCCTTATTGCCAAGGAATGAGTAAAATGTTGTAATAAGTTATACCGAGAGAAAATAAAATAAGCCCTGAATACAGTCGAAATATTTCCACTTTGGTGGTGCTATCCAATGATCCCTACCGGGAAGATTCGTATGGAAATGAACCATCAAGAATAAGTATACAGTAGCTAAGTTATAAGAGCGTTCCAGTCAGCCACATTGGTGGTCTAACAACAGAACTCTTTCCTGATGTCTGAATAGGATAGTACCGCGATTACAACAATTTATTTTTTATACGCGAAACCAAAGGATACTTCCATTGGTTCAACTGTTCTCCCACCTTCATTTAAAACTAATACATTCACCTCTGTTTTAAGCGACTACCTGATACTACAGAAGGACAGTCGGATAATCTGGGGGAAACTCTGTTGAATAAATCAGAAGTTTCGTGTCTCCAGAAGAGAACAGTTGTACATCTGAGTTCAGTCTTCATCCGAAAAATTCTTTGTGGTATCTGGATGCATTAGAATTGAGTCAGGTTTTGGCATTTAACGTTGCCATATGATGTCACCCCAGTCGTTTACTGTTCACTGTAGAACTTATCGTTTCGTGGATAGATTAGCTATCATACGCCATGGAAGTATATCCAGTATTCGGCAATCTTAAGAAATGACGTAAACAGTCCTTCTTGAATGAGCTCCTCTTCCTAGTTTTTAGTTGAGATTCACGTGCTTCATCTAGCCGCAAGAAAAGGCAGGCTCTTTCCTCGCTGCTCGTTTGACTCCAAGGGCAGTTTATCGACTGCGAGGAATCTGGCCAGGGACTCATGGACTTACTCAGTTGGGCATCCTTTTTTTTATGTACTTTTCAAGGTTGCGTCACATCTCCAGAACGATGGTAGATGAAAAACATGGTATAGAATAACTCCTTTCAGTTCAATGAGAACAGCAGTGGAATATAATATGCTGCCAGTGAGTGGCAATACTAGGCATAGGGGCCCTCTCCTCTGGTTCCTTCTTCAACTGAGAAGACTCTGTTAAAACGGATAAATTTCCGGCATTAGGGATAGACCGAAATAATAGGCAAGAACAGAACTCTTTAGATATCAGTACAGAGTTTTCTTGCACTTTTAGTCAACCCATAATTATCCTTTTTTTCGCAGACTCATTGGACGGTCGGCGATCAACTTCTGTACCAGCCAATCAATATATCGATGAAATTTTCCCAAACACACCTGCCGCAAGAGCTGGACTGAAAGCTGGGGATTATTTGCTTGAAGTGAGTCAGAAAACGATCCGCATTTTATGGTCTGGAATAAACAATGATCTGAAGGAAAACAAACCGGTAGTTAGTGTACGTTGGCTTGACAACCGAGGTCACGAAAGCCTTCTTTGTTCTCTGTGCTAACGGGCAGATTATCCGTCTCAACGACAGCCCTACTACCACGCCGTGGAGGATATTTGAGATTAACCTGACTTCTGGTTTATTCGAACTGTACTGTTTCAAACCAATGCCCTATTCTGACGTCGCTCAGTACAGCGTTCAATGTGTTCACACTCAATTGCTCCACTACGGGTTGGAAATCTTATCAGTTGTACTTGAGATATAAGTTTGGTTATTGCAAACCCCGCTGAAACTACTGCTTAGTTGAATTGCCTGCTTGTACAAAACCATATAAACATTGCTTCCCTCCGTACAACCGGTCAGCTGTGTAATCACGGTGATCCTTTATTCTCAGGCCCGTAAAAAACCAAGTCACCAATCTCGGAAGCAACAGTACGCTAGTTACCTATATAAAGAAACTCCGGACGAAGGCATCTTTGTCGCAATACGAGTTTTTTGCTCTTACTACGAAAAACTACGGAAAAAATGGTGCGGATGTTAAAAAACCAGCACTTTCCTAAAGAGCACATGGTTTAACGGATGTGAAATCTCTGTCAGGACAAATCGGGCTTAGCCACGAAGAACAGCTTCGTTAATCCGACCCTGCACAACCGGGTATAGTATGTCGTCATTCCTACAACTAATATCTCTAGCCTCCATGAACTTATCGTAACCTGTTGACATTAGCAAGAAATCCACCAACCACACTTTTGCCATCGTAACATTCCAAGGACTGGTGTCTGCCATTGCGCTTAGACTTGAGAACCGCGTGTACAATATCATGGTGTGAAGGTACCCACCAGTCTAACTCGCTGCTAATTATTTGGCGATTCGCCTACTGTGGCGGAATTTCAATTGTACAATCTATGTTATTCAGTTTCATTGTTTCGTTGTACTTTAGGACCATTATCAGCTGCCAGCATTCTACACTTACTTATTCCATCACGTGATCAAAAATCCACGGCTTCGACGAAAACAGCCCCAAGAAAAAAGACAAAATTTGCGTGACAGAACTCAGTGAGCAGTTAAAAACGTCTGGAATGCTTACTTGCATTCACTATTTGAGGGGGGCCAAGGAAAAAGGATGCCTCGGTGCGGTTAGAGATCCAAGAATGAGCTCAAGGAACAACCCCACACATATGGCCATACAGTGAGCTTAAACAGCGCACCTTGGCATGGCCGACAAATGTTGTTAATCGTTAGATGGGGTTTAATCATTCGTTACAGCCACTGAATACAGCAACATACTGAAACATCTGAATCACTCGCAATATTCAGAAACATTACTGTGGTTCACAAGCCGCAAAAGAACAGACATTTTTCGATCGGAGAAGTTACTTTGGTAAACGCTCTTCTATGTATACAATCCCCTGATCATCTTTTCCTCGGATATGGTGCATGTTGAGCCATTAATTAAACCAGTAAAAACTATTTTTTCCTATGCATGGACCAACGTAGGTGAAATTTCGTAAAAAACCATTTCCACTGACTATACTGATCAGTGAACAAATTTAAAATAATGTTATTAGAAAGTAAGTAATCAAACCGGCAATATGTCGCAAAACGGGATGCTCTGGTGCGTTTGCTGGCTGTTGATCAGGCGGATGGACGATCAGATCAACATTCGTCTGGTCAACAACCAAAAGACGTTCAAAACTTCCATAAACGCCTAGAGAAATGACATTCTGACCACGCATTACTGTCTGCTTCCGGCTCATACGTATGTACGGACTAAAAAGAGCGGATGTTTCGTTTCGCTCAGCTGTTTAAACCCGAGAAGATAACCATGATTTCTTCGGCCCCGAGGAAGGCTTGTCCTATTGCTCTCGGGCAAACTTTGAGGAAACTAAAAGTATCTGATATCTCACTCTTCCCTCAGGTTAAACGCCAGCTATTCAGCAAGGGATAAAGCGGAACAAGTTGAATTTTTGCACTAGCACGTTGCTTGGAAGCTTGTTTCCTCTGAGTTTTACTCGGCTTTCTTATTTTACGCCAGTAAATCGGTCAGTCACTCACCCTACTTTTTGGTTTCTTCCTTCAAGGTGAATGGAGAAAATGTACGGGATGCGTGTCATCAACATGTGGCTTCACTGATCGCGGGATCTGGTCCCAGAGTGACCCTAAAGGTGGTGAGCGGAGGTAAGACTATTGGCCTGTGATATGGGATGAATTAACTGCCCGTTTTGGGTGCTGAAATAACTCACGAGGATGAGTGAACTTGTCGAATGAATTCTGCGAAAGACTAGGTAGAGTTGGAAAGCAGTCGTCAAGCGATAGCAAGGTTCTTGATAGGCTAAGGTTTACCGGGTCAGAAAATAAGATGTATGTTCAATGTTGACGCTACATTTTGCTCACAAGATCTGCTTATGGATTGAATGAGGCTAACGGTTCCTGAATGCCGTCGAAGGAAGCCGCTGCGACAGTGGTTTGCAGTGTTTTGTACCCACTGTAAAGGGGGTACAAACTGCCCTCAGAGCTGAGTGTATATACGTGATCTTCACGGCCACTTCAAGGCTACACTACAAGGCTGAATGGTATATTGTTTATTCTGTCCCAAATGTCTAAATTCGACCAGGGGCACGTTTTACCACCGTGTCTGGCTATTTTCCGACCTCAGCGTAACACGGAATTCTTCTCTTACTTGACTAACCCGTGTGAAATACCTGGCTGAAATTGTACAGGAATAAAAATGACTTCAGCATTCAGGTAGTCAGTTTGTTAGCGAAGAAGCTTCAGGAATGAATAAAGTAGTGAACACACAGCAATTCAATTTCAATTTTGAATTCTGGTTAGTTATATAAGATATTGCCATTTCCCAGTGCTGCAGACTTGAGATTTAGGTTTCCAGTTTTCAGAATTTCTCCTACTTGCGGCCTCAATCATCCCTTCAGTACATGAGAACGTGAACCCTTCGGAAAACGCGCACTCCCTTGGAGACTACATACTATGATTTCGTCGTAAATTGTTCTGTAAAATTCTCAGCCGCCAAGATTTTACAGGACGATTAGAGCTATCGGATTGTATGCAGTTCGCATTCAATAGGCAGTGCGAACAGACGGACGGGGCAGTAGATGCTGTATTGGGAACTGGTTCAATGAACAAGTGAGCTAATAAACGTCCTTAATTAAACAGAACCCACAGTCAACAACAGCACAACCGGCGGGAGCAAGCAAAAGGGCACTGAGGCAAGTGTCCCTGGATAAGGGCAGTAATACAGTGTAAATAGGCCGTATACAAAGATAGCGGCGCAGAAGACAGTCAGTAGGTTAGGGAAGTAACAAACTGTCTGGAAAACGGGTCCTTAGCTGACAGCGTGAGGGAGAAACATTTGCCACGTGTCTAATCGGTTAGACTCGTTTAAAACAAAATCTCAACAAACCCTATCAGGTTAGATGTAATACACACGTAATGGAAAAATAGGCTTGCCTCGAATGTCGAGCTAGCTTAGTGGATAGCACAATTGTCTGTCATCGGGGGGAGGTCCGGGTTCGGTCCCCGTTGGGGTAGATACTCGAAAATAGATAGAGTTGACACGAAATTGTATGGGAAGACGGACAGGTGATAGTAGTAACTAGAGCCTAGGCAAAATTTAGGCGGGAGCGAAAACCCGGGGAATGAACAACAGGGAAGCAAAAGGGCGTCATAATGAACAGTTGTGAGTCACACTACTCATGAGTAGTCAGGACAAATCGGAAAAGTAGCCACCGATTGCCGTCGACAATTGCCATCCCGGTGACCGAGTTTCTTCGATGGGTAAATTACAGTCCATTGGTTCCTGGACGGCACACAATCGAATGGAGCACTTTGGTGACTCCCAATAAGTAATTGGGCCACCTTCAAGTCAGGAGGGCTTTAAGTACCGCAATGCGAGATTTGAGCACACACAGATACAACGTTACTACAAGTAGACGAAAAAAATAATTCGGTATGATTTGATAAATTCGTCCGGATTATCTACCATCAGTCATCATGCGCAAGTATGCGAGACGCGGGGTTATTATGCGGAGTAGTGGAATTAACTGGAAAATGAGTCAGTTATGGGCTCATAGTATTATGACAGGTGATAGTTTTAGTGATTGGAATTTCGTACTTTGAAGGCGTACATAAGGAAGACTTGAGTGACTGATGAAACAGGTGAAAGTCGTCTGAAAGAATTCGTTCGGTGGGGTTGGAACAAGCAACAAAGCGCTTACTTACTACAACATCAATGAAGACTTTCCCTGAGATTCTACTGTACGTAGAAATACAGTTTAGTGACCTGGAATCAAGGGAGTGAGATTACTCAAGAAGCCCCCGGAAGGTGACAGGGGGACACTAAATCCAGTGGGGGGGAATACGAGCACCAACAAACCTTACAGTATAAAAAGCTAGAAATCAAACGGTATTCATAAATTCTTGGATATGAGGGGTCGAATAACGTTTTTTGTTATCGTCACATCCGGATATTTCACAGCAGAAACTCTGGAGAGAAGGGTTGATGGCAACTCTGTAACTTTCACTGGAGGTGAGAGAGGAGAGATAAAGTCTCGATATTTTTGGACATTTAGGGCGGAGGCGAGCTCGCCTGACCCGCTCAGAACTTCCTGTATATAGGTTGGACCTGGAGACTTGCTGCAGGCACGTTTGAGGTACTATATTTGCGTAATTACAGTGGATGAGAAACTCAGGAGTGTCCCTTACGTACAACCAAGAGAAGAAAATAGGGAATTAGCATCTAAGGGTCACCTCTGTTAGCTGGCAGTGGAGAATAAAAGTGGTCACCCCGCTCGTAAGTTGAGTACGGTTTGTAACGTAGTATTCACTTAACTCTTGCTGAGTTCAATCCCCTAACTTCAATGAAAAGCTGCAGTGATTGTTCTCTGTCAGCGTTGTCAACACTCAGTTTTTGCATCCAGTGCCGAGGTGCGACAAAGTGACAGTGTCGACTTTGGAGCGAAACTGATGACATACAAGTTGATGCCTTTCATTCGATTCAGCAGCGCGCGCTCAAACCAAGTGCCAAAGAGTTAGGAAGTTTCTCAATGCAAACACTGTCATTAGGCAGAACAGATATTGGCTCGCTGAGAAGATGGAGACGTAGTTTGGGCAGTAAAGGCGATAGATTATCGGTAATTGAAGCTTTACGAGAGTTGATTGCCACATTCGTCTAAATAGTGTGGATCCGAAGGTCATGAATCTGTGAGAACTAGTACACTTTTCAGACAGCGGCGTCTCAGTGGTTTTCATGAGAAATTTTCCAATTGGACAACTTTCAAAACAGCTATTGTTGTGTGGAATATGCAAATCGACTTTTTATAACCAGGTAAATTATCGGCATATTTTCTGGTTAGCTACAAATGGAGCACCACCAAGACGGAGAATTCAAGTGATTGATCGACGTCAGTCTAATTATGTGCGCCCTCAACATTCAACGGAGGTTCGCCGATCGTCCTCACACGATCAGGCCTGTATAGCGGCCAACTGTCCCCCGATAATCCTGTCTTTGTCTCGTCGGTGTGAATACCGAAAACCTTCACCGGCCAATGCAGATTACGAAGGTCTATCAAGCATGAATACGGGCGACTATTCTCCAACCCTTACTAGGGAAATTTGTATCCGGACTCTAACTAGATCTCGGAACTCTAGTAGTTCATCAGTTAACTCCTTGACGGATGCAGAAAGCGACGTCAGTTTTTCAAATGGACAAGCTAGTTCCAGCGCATCTACCAAGGAAGACTTCCTTTTCACGCCATATGTCAAGCTTTTACGAGAAAATAATACTACCCCACTATCCAAGGTAAGTACTCACTCTTTTTGCGTAAAAGTGATTCAACCGATTTTTTATGTATCGTCAGTCATCTCTTGTGTCAGAAATGGCGAGATTTCGGGGTGTAGATTTATTGAACCAGAAGTTGCAGCCTCAAAATTTCCCACTAACAATAAATATCATTTATTATTAATCATCCTTCTTATTAGTATTATTATTAGTATCAATCTACGGAACAGAGAACAAATCACAAGGGCCTCCAGCATATAAATTGTCGTCCGATTGGTTAGTCAACGGCAGGTCACGTGCTTTGAATTGTGCTGTTGGAATGAGCGCATAATGTAAATCCGATATAAAGCAGACAAGCCACTTGTGGCTGACTGGTCGGGTGTCTGGATCTCTGAGCGTAAGATTGCAAATTCGAATCTCCCCCCCTCCACCCCCGATATGTGTTCTATACACACCAGCAGAAAAATCTTCGGAAGTCATTATTTGTGGTTGGTTTGTCTTCACTAACTCACCCGCTGATCAGAAAAGAACTGAGTAGCACACCTCTTATATATCAGGTTGTCTGCTTCCGTGAGGCCAATACGTTGGTAGAAAAACCCAATAGCTGTTTAAACGGATAACTGAACACCCTAAATAAGGAGCAACAAAGTTATTTTGACCGCCCAGTTTTACACCGTGTACATGGCACCGGATTCCACATAAACTGTGCCCCAACTTCACACCTATTTGCCTGGTCCTCTGGTGTTTTGAAAGTGCCGGCCATCTCGGTAGCCGCAGCGATTCGTACAGATACTAACGCCCATGTCAAGTATTAAATTCACGTGACATTCACACTATATCTTTGTTTGAATCAGCATTGACTTGCCGTCCCACCACTGGATTTTGTTCCCATATTCCCAACTTTTACCAGTTTTATCCAGCCCCTCTATACGCCTGTTTTATAGGCGTCACAGTTTTGCTACCACGATCGATGAAAGACGAAATTTACTCACCTCGTGACCTGTGTTCTTGGTTTCCCAGAAACGTACTATTTCAAATGGCCTGAGGATAAACTATTGTGAACCGCCTTCTCAAATGTCTTGATTCTCATATGAATCGGTTAACCAGTCTTATTAATCCAAGGGTTATAGCAACCTCATCTAGCCTTCCCATTGACGGTTGAGTTGTTGAGGTGCGTCGGTGTCATTAGCACGCACCCGCACACTGCTACACCACTAAGCAATAACCCATTTGGTGACGAAACGCTTGCAAAGAAATGACTAAGCTCAGCGAAAAATTCAACGATCAAATTCATAACCTGGTCTACCGAGGGTCTCTTCTTTAGCAAACTATTCGTCGTACCGGTATTACAGAATCACAGTCCGCAGAATTCAAACGAGACGTCACACATGCAACTGGCCAAGTTGTCCTTTCTCCAGACTGATAACCTTTTTCCCTCTTCAGGTCACTATATCACGGGAAATGGATGAAAATACAATATCCCATCCTCGCATAACAGGTAAAACATGATCCAGTTATGATTGATTTTTTTGTGGTGATCACTACTCATGAGCTTGTGTTTGTAATAAAGACAACAATCTATCGAATACCGAACGCAAGAAGCTTAAGTAGATTGAAAGACTAACGTTCAGATGACTGGAAACCATGTTTCAGTAAATGCGAAATGGATCAGGAGTTCGCAGCACTGGCCACGACGTCTTGAGAAAAGGGACTGGTTCAGCGTGATAGGATAAGGGTAGGCATACAAGCACGGTAGTCTCTGGAGCCCGAGTTCCTCTGATGTTTTGATGAGCAGTTTTTGACGGAACACATTTGATTGATGGTGCTCGCTATCCGTCATGCAGCGAAAAATGCAACGCAAAACCAGTGACTGTTTTCATTCCCCAAATTATCTGATCAACGTTTCCCGGTATCAGTGCACATCGATGTAAACGCGTTATTTTTTGCCTGTTACAGATAAAATCCGTTTTGCGTCAGGCTCTCTGGATGAGGTAAGTCAATTCCAAGAATAACATACAATTTCCAGTCACATGGTACTTCATATGGAACTGAGATTTCGAGCCTTTTGCCCACTCCCTTGCTTTCATGATAAGGCGCTACACCGCTCCCTCTTTATGGAGAGCACCTTTCAGAGGGCATCTAAACTGTTTTGAAACCCGTTCTACCGTCTAGTCGTAGGTTAGGCCCTGAACGATGCTATAATCCAACAGGGGGTAAGAAAACTTTGTTTCCCATCCACAATTAGTTTACATAGGCATTTTGCAAGAAAACAGAGCCATTCAGTGAATTCGATATCATTGTTTCTGAAAAATTACTGGGCTATCCCATATTGTTTATTTTTTCTCCAGGTTGGACAAAATGTCATTTGGTGTTTGCATCTAGATCCTGGAAAAGTCATTCTCTCAGTCGATCCTTCAAACACATGAGCCGTCAGTTACCTAAAGCTTCACTCAGTCTTTGATTTACAGCATGCACTATATCTGACAATGTCCAACAACACAAGCATCCTCAGAGCTTTCCGTTGTTTTTTCGAAGACGCACAAACTCAGTCCCTTGGCCAAAAACAAATAGTTCCGTGGAGGAGCCATCAGTAAATTCGCCTTACTGTAATTTCACAGATTTGGTAAATGACGAGGCTAGTTGAACCACAAAGTCTCAATCACTTGCCATGTTTTGAATTAATGTGAAAAGAGATCAGTTATATGAAATTGTGAAACATTCCCACAGAGACAGTTCCGCTGCCAATACAACGCTTTTGGTGCCTTGTTAACGTGGTGGATTCATTTTCTAAGGAATAGTTAACACATAAAATCAATGTAACACGTTATATCCAAGGTGGGCAACAGAGCACTATAGAGTTTATCGGCATTGAAAGATATTCAGAAAAGGACGGGGATGACCAAATTGCTACGTTTCACCTCGTAACATTCGCCCAAAAATATTGAAATATTTGCAGCCAACTTGCCAAGTTCACTGAGGCAAGCCAACCGCCATCACCAAAAATATGTTGATAAAAAACTGACCCTATCCTGAGCCTCCCCTCAGAACTTGCTTTGAAATGTGAGATTTTGTTTAAGATTACCGACTGTGAGCATGTTGACTTCAGCCACATCGCAGGACTGACTTCCGGTATCATTTTGGAATAGGCCTCGTCTTCCAAAGAAAATTTATTCCTATATACACGTTGCGGCCATTCCTGATCATTTCCGTGTGCAAAAACTCGTCACAGTGAAAATCTAGAATGTACTGTCCCTTTCGAATCAATAGAGCGAGCTTTTACTGAAGAAATAGAACAGTCAACGTTACATGCCACGCTGTAGACAGAACGATCTGAAAAATTTCCACATTTCTTGAGATAAAACAAACATGGTTGTTCTTGATCAGGTAGCTGTTGATGTGTTCGGCGGGTTTTGTAATTCGGTTATGGATGCTTCATAATTAACGGAGAAGATATCATCGGTGTGCCCCAACAGGGCACAAGTATGACGACAGTTGGATACAGCAGAATGTATTTTCTTAAAGTATATGTCAAGTCTAAACAGTGGGCTATATGTTCACAGGCTTTTGTCCGCGATTTCCAAGTATACCAATGAGAAATGCCTAGAAATACCCGATTTTTATATGCCACGGATTTGGAAATAGTTTCATTCAAAAACCGTTTTCGGTCAATAGCGGCAACTTGATCTTTCTAGTGTGGGCTGAATTTGCCTAAAACATCAGTTTTACTGACTGATCACGTGCCTAAACGCGACATCTTAACTGCCATCTGCAGTTGGTTGCAACAATGTAAAACATGATCAAGTTGCAGGTGTTACTCCCCGAAGAAAACACAGAGGAAACCCCATAAAAAATAACCCCCTTTGCATTGGAAGTAACTTTTCGAATGGTCAGATGGACCAAACGGAACACCGGTGCGTTCCAAATGGTACAGCTCTAACATAAACTACCGTAAGAGGAAACTAAAAGGTAATCGTAACGATGAATTGAGTGCAATGACAGTTAGGTCAATCGATCTAAAGAGGCAAAAAACTGAGGTACATTGTGTCCAACCGAAATTGACGTTTAACTTATTTTGTCTTCATCCAACCCTCCATTAGATTTCCATTTAGAGTAAGTACTTTGTTGCAGAGGACTGCTGCATAAATCTCTAACACAGGGGGTTAGTGAATCGACTTGTTTCGACTTGTTTCATGGTGGCAGTATGCCTGTTTGCACAGTATTACGGTCCTGGAACTAACCAAAGTAACCAGTACATTTCTACAACGAAATGCTAGCATTTACTTCGCTGTCCGCAAGTTTCTTTCGCCATAGGAAACTATCATCGGTACGATATCACCTTCCGATTCCTTGGCTCTAGTTCTCGAAACGATGTAAGATCTTGCTCACACGGAGAAGCCGATTTCTCGCAGCTATTTTTTAGAGTTTCGTCATAGCTGCGCTTCGCTGGTGAAAGGGCTTGCCGCATTTCCCCTAAAACGGAGACACAGAGTCGCATTAGTTCGATGTTCTTGCCAATTAAATTATGCGTACCAACAATATTCGCTGAAGGAACTGCTTCTTATGAATCGCCAGTGTGCGGAAGTGAACATTTCAGAATGATAAAGCAGGATCCACTGTAAAGATAATTCGACTTACAAATATATGTTAACTTTGTGCTAACTGGTCGGCAGGGACAAAATTAGGCCCGAAAAATCCTCACGGCAGTTTGGAGCAGATTCACCAGACGAATTTAAATCGACGGTGTGGTATTGATGAAGTTCAAAAGTGAGGAAAACTTTATCCCACAGAGTCTACGATGTGTATTGTCAGTATTTTTTCCATCGGTGCTTATCTACCTCGGTGAAATAACCAAATAGCTTCAATGTGGCTAGTACTTACACCCTAGTTTTCAACAGCACTGCTGTCCTGGTTTGGGCTTTTCTTTTCCCAACCATTGCTAAAAACGCTCTAAGTGGACTTAACAGTGACCTAGCAATAATAACGATGTTGGTGCGCTTACCTCAACCGACCTAATTGCGATAGTTTCGACTGAGAGGAAGTCATTGTTGTGCCGCCTGTTTACGATGTGCACTTACTTTTTTACAGGAGGTTCCACTCTACGAGTTTGTGGATTTTACATCCACGGCAGAGCAACCGGATGCACCAACCGAATAGCAGTGCACAATCTGGTCAAATTCACTTACCCGAACCCCGAAATACAATTTTGTGATTGCTTGGTTTAGGCCAGCTCATATTCCGCAGAGACCAGTTTCAAACAGATTTTGTCATTTTCCGCTTTTTCCACAAGCTGTATGCGAATCACTGGACCCAAGAGTTTTATACAGTTGTCTTTTTAGCCACCTCTCTACTTATAAACTTTCATGTTGACTTGTACCCCTGCTGCAAATGCCTCAGTAGAAACTGCTATATCGACTCTATATCATGATAAAAGTGTTTTCAGAATCCCTCGTCTTTTTCCAACTATGCAAGAAATGCTCTAAATATCCAACTGCGGTGTTTTTCAACTCTTCACCGAGCACCTTTTTCCCACCAAAACTTTCTCACTAATGGAGAGTACAAGACTAATTTCACTCAGCTGATGATGGGTACCATTATATTACAAACCTCCTCAAACGAACTAGCCTGAGGTCAGCTGAAAACTTGTCCATTAGAATTATGGGTCTACCTGATGGTGTCGTACAGTTGAAGATTTGATTGACAAATTTTCACTCAAAAACTTCCAGTCGCCTAGTTATTTAAACAAACAGTAAGCACCAAGTGAACATGCATCGGCGAGTTTCCAAGTCGTAACGTGAACACAGCCTCCGCTAGCCCCCTAATACCAAACTCGACTCACGGTCACCTCAAGCAAGCTCCACAGACTATTGACACACTAACTCACTAGCGAGTGATCTGGCTGTACCAAGCCTGGCATCTTCTCTTAGTTTTACTCCTTAATGTCCGATTCAGCCAGCGCCTTTTTAAAGGTCACTTAAGTGACAGCCTTACATATTGTCCAACAACCATAGTATCTCCACAGTCTCCAGTTCAAAGGCGAGATAGCTCAGTGGTTAGAGCGCGAATTTACTGACCTGAAGGTTCGTGGTTCGAACCCGACCTCTGCCACTCGACTTCCCCTGTCTAGGCTTGAACAACCTGGGAGAATCCCAGCCTTCGTGCAGTTAGGCACCAAAAGGATGCTACAGTTGAACGATTTATTCATGTTATTTTTTTCAACTCCTGGTTGAATCACCCTGGATGCTGACGCTTAGGAATATTTGTATTGGCTGCTGTTGTTTTGCTCATTCCGTCGATTGATTGGTGATCATGGACAGCTATGACTGTTCAAGAATTAGTATACAAAACCAGAATGACTTATTCCCGTATTCTAGTGCCCTTGTGAAGTACCACATCCTGCACATCATGGGCCCTCTTGTCACAGTGAACCTCATAACAATAGTCGCAACAAAGAGCGTACAGAATAAAGCTTCGCTTTCGTCTGACTTTCTTCAGGCTGAATATCCCACAAATTTATATGAAACTACTCAGTCGTCTTACAAGTTACGTGAAAGTTTTGCGGAGTCGAAGTGAGGACTCAGTGAAAATGGTTGGCGTCACTGTCATGTTTAAAGGTGAAATTGAACTAGTTGGTAAGTCCACACGAGTCTGAAGGTCGTATCGGCATTTTTAAACAAGGCTCCGGGCTGCATAACCGAATTCCAAAGGTCTCAGAAGTCCATAACACTCTGAATCTCACAGTCCTTGACCGAGGTTCCTGGTAGAATACTTTAAAGGCATTTGCTTTATCCGCACGCTGATCCGCCTAGGTGAAGGGCGCCACGGTAGCGTTTGAGCTAGAATTGCGGTGAGGTGAGATGCAACTATGCTCACGTATTCCACCTGAGAAGCGCTTCGTCACACGCCCAGCGTGTAGTGCTGGACACGAGTAAACGCATGAGTACACGCAGCCACCAGTGAGATCAGGGACATCTGCAGGAAGGGAACAAAGCGCGAATCCCCTTCCAGCAACCGTCTTTCTGTCCGTATATTTCACTGTTATAGTGACAAGGCCCCTCTGAATTCCGAGACAAGGGTGTCGGCGTTTGCGCCACTGCATATATTCCAGTCACAAACGTAATCAGTCGACTCTTTGAGCGATACATTGGTGAACACTGAGACGACCTCAAGAAGGAACGAGTTAGTTATCCAGTATTACTTCTTCGACTAGATCTACAGATCCTCAGATGAAGTAGTGACAATCTTCTTCCGACGAGTTCCAGAATGTTAACACCAATATGCAGCAAGACAGCTACACAGGCCTGGAATGTTGCCAGATGACTCGGTATGCCAATGATCCGAAATGCGATAGTATGTGACAGCTCGCTATCAAGCCCTAAGACTGTCACGATAGCACTCACACTCATTGTGAGTATATTTAAAGCCTTTTTTCTAGCTCGTATCCGAAGTAAAAACAGTGGTTTACCAAGGTCCTTAGATTTACTTTATGTATGGTTCATCCAACGTGTCTTACCGTAAATTCTTGTAAGTGCCTACAATTTTTGGCCTGTGATTAAGTGGAGCAAGTGAAAAGTTATGCACGTCAGTCGAATTAGGGAATCAGTGACACTTTTCTGGGTTTTCTGTAGTTATCGCATTTCCTCGAATGGATGTAAGAATCTTATGGAAAGTTTAAGGGTAAAAAACAAATGAGGAGAACCTTACCAAGAGGTGAGACATGGAGGCGAAAACACGGTGGTCACCGTGGGAATACCCTATAGAAATGACAACTCAGCTGCCATTCGGAAGATACTTCGGGATACTAAAACACTCTTCCGAATTGATAACAATTTACAACGACACCTTCTAAAGGATAAGGACCCCATCAAACCGAAACACAAACACAACACACAAACAAACTGCGTCTACCAAATTACCTGTGCAGGATATCCAGCCAAATACATAGGCCAGGCAACCCCATATGCGAATTACGGAACACAAACGACATGCGCGTTTTTGCTCCACGAAATCTAATCAACTTCAAAAAGTTGAACGCCACTCAGTCACTGCACTCCACCAACTTGAGTCAAGCCATCAAATCGACTTCGATTGCGCATGTATACTCCAGTCGGTATTCAAGTACACATGGATTGGCGTGCGCTGAAGCACTAGGGGTCAACACACAAACGGACTGTGTCAACCGTGGTGATGGACACAACATTCCGTCCACCTGGTTTGCACACCTTAGTAGGCATAGTGTCCAGGGCTTAAGCAGGAATCTCAACAATGACGCATCACAGCCAGCTCAACAACAAACGGAGGCACATCCCAGTCTAAGTACACTAAGTCACGCGTACACGTGCACACAGCTAACAAACACCTACACATGCTGGTCGCATCCGAACGCCAAATGATTTCAGGAGCAAACCAGCAGAAGAAATGACCCAAATAACGCTGCACTTGACCCGTATTCAATTAATTGTAGAAATCCTTGAGGAAGGCTGCCCACCGCAACCGAAACGTAAAACGCTGTGTTTTGACTTTAAACTTTCCATACTATACACCATATGGCGCTCAATCTGTTTAACAAGACCCAAGTTGAGTTTGGCTCGGAACTCCATGTAAGAATCCTCCTTGGTTTATCGCTGAAAACACAGAAGGCGCTTTCTTCATGACGTTGTCGCTTAGCCTCGTCATTTTATTCCGAGAGGAAGAACGTGACTTGCTGCTCGGAATGATTTGCACAATTTGGTATCTCTCCCACGGAGAGCTGCTTAACAAGTGTGCGGGCAAATTTGACTGTAATTGCCCTATTACGACTGATTTACGGTGTTGCATGACTTTGGTGACAAGATTAACCATCAACGTAGCTCAAAGACTACCTTGAACAAGGTGTCGGGAGTGTTGTTGAATAGCGACAGGCACTATTCGGTTGAGCTCTCTGAAAATCTCTGGCGAGATTTCGCCAACCGAGGAGTATGAAGTCTTCACCTCACTAAAATTAACCTTTCAAAGGTGTGAAATAGCGGTCTCATCCAAAAACAACGAACAAACGACTGCTGAAGGTGGACGGGCATCGGATTTCCGAAACTACTCCCTACTCAAATAGCGTGCTCAACCTCCTCCATTGTACGCAACTCAGATAGACCTTCCGGATTAGCAAATACACCGTCCCCTTCACTGAGAAAATTAGTAGAACAAGGGAATAGGAGGATAAATAGAGCATTTAAAAAAGCGTCACATTTGGTTCACAGCGAACAAGAGACAGTAGAAGTAAAGAATTAGATCTAGGAAATATACAATACACGGTGGGTGGGGGGGGGGCGGGAGGGAATTTAATGGTTACAAAGTCAAAGCAACAAGGATAATGCCATCCGAAAACCCAGCGGAACTACGACCGCTGGGGTCGAAAACGCACCCATTTCGCGGGGTGTGGGGGTTGCTAAAGTGGAAAGAGTAAGATGGATAGGTTAGGTTGGAAAAATCTCAGTGGTTAAACGAACGCCTGGTCCCAATGAAATTTAAGTAGCAGTTACTATCCTGGGTTAAAAAGCACGGAAAATGAAGCAGGCACTATCCCCAGAGCCATGCCGAACTAGAGCTTTCGACCACCGAACTGGACACGAGTACACTACCCAGTGTGAACAAAATGACCCTGCTCAGTTCGGACGAGACCCATGGTCAACCCATCTGAAATGGTCGAAATTACCATCGTTACTGCAACATGTGTGCTGTGCACTCGCTGTATTCCGGTTGGTTAACAGATTTGACTCCAGGACCTGCTGACCATCAGAATGTTAGATTGTGGTGTACATGCATTCGCTCCCGACTTTCTCCACCAGGTTGGCTGCAGTACAGAGCCGCGTGATGATGTTCTTTGCTGTTAGAGTTTTCGAACCAGCATTTGTTCGGTTTCTAGGTTCATCTTCTGGTTTGCCTATGACCGACAGTGTCCTTTCACTCCTTTTGTTGATACTCATTCGAAGGACTACCCCATCACAACATGACCCGTAGAAATCAGCTTCTGTCAAAGCGCTAAGGACAATTCATGGTAGCCATACCTTTTGGATAGAATTCTTTGGATTACAAGTAGTTTCCAAGTAGAATATATGAGATTCCTAACCATGGTCCTCTGCGGAAAAGTCTACCGTCGAAAGTAACGGTCGTCATATAGTTTTGCCGCGGTTTTCCCACTTGTAAGCCTGCTGAGAATGTTTAGAAGTCGACACATTTGGCATGCATCTGGCATCTGAGGCGATTGCGGAAGGTATGCTTGGAAAAACAGGATGGTTGTAATTCTATCTGTCGACCGTCAACAGGTGTGAAAGTCATCGTCAGTGCCAAATGAAAGTATCAAATAAAAATGTGCTCGAATAATGAAACCCGACGTGAGAGATTTATCCAAATAACCAGAACCGAATGAACGGCGATCGAAAGTTGGAATTTAAACAAGGGAACGGCGTTAGTATTTACAGTCCAATCCTAACAGAGTGACCCTTGGCTGGCAGTGAGAAAAAGTCTACCAAGCGATGTTTGGATTAGAAAATCATCTATATATGGACTCGTAAGTGACCGGTCAAAGTCAATGATGAATAAGATAATAAGATAATCGTTCAGCTGTAACACCCTTTCGGAGCCTAGCTGCCATGCCATCCAAAGGAAACACGAGGACTGGGATACTCCGAGGTTGCCCAAGCCTAGACAGGGGAAGTCGAAAGGCGGAGGTTGGGTTCGAACCACGGACCTTCCGGTCAGTAAATTCGCGTTCTAACCACTGAGCCATCTCGCCCCGAATCAAGTCAATGACGGGCCAACATTCAATCACTTGACCTGTGTATACCTCGCAAACAGAGTACCATCGGGAAGTAGAAATTGGACAGCAACCGTCCGAGAAGAACTTTGTATAAATTCCGCAATCATCGAGATTCGCATCACGTGTCTATTGTCTGCAGATCGTGGAAACAGGTTTACTTCAGTGCCATTAGCTACATTGAGTCTTAACCAGAATAAACAGCACGAGCAACTTATTGCGACCTACAACTGTTGGATACCAACGCTCGAATACAAGTTAACATCCAACGGATTGGACGACAAACAGTGATATAGCCTGTTCTAAATCTGTTTACTCGTTAACACCTCCATGATCCGCTGTGAAGGCAAACACTGATTAGGTTCGGATTTCTATGACTCGGATACCATTCAGCTTAGAGGACAGACAGTCTACTAGTGCACAGTCCGGGTGATCTGGCCGACCTAACTCTCGAAACTGGGCAACAGAGATTGGATTCAGTCGATGAAAATCAACAGCGATAGAGAAAAAATGTACGAAGGAAAGCAAAAACCCACCAATCCGAAGATTTCACAAGATAAAAGGATATTTGGAAAGACTTCCAGCTTACAGGCTGTGCATGACGACCGAGTAACATCACAACCTCTCGACGAACTCTCTCCTCCTGAGCTGCGGTCGACGCCTGGTCCAGATCTGAGGATGCTGCAACTGTCGACAGAGTAGAGCGTGACGAACCTAATGCGGCTGACGTATGGGTCAAAGAGCGCTCACTTGTTGAGCGACCAATGCCTAAAAACGGCAGACGTCGTCCTGGAGTAAATTTCTTTTTGATGACCTACAACAACGGGACAGAAAGTACAATCGAACGTTAGAACAAAAAGAAAAGGTAGTAGATCTGACATGCAGTAAAGGTTATTCCCATATTTGATTAAGCTTGAAACCTGCAACTTGAATAGAGCTGAGGGTGAAATCGGTGCGAAGCGAAAAATGACTTCTTTTCAATACGATGAATCATTATAAGGACAGAAAACGTCAAGCTCCGTCTCGGCAGAACGATCGCGCTATTCATTAAAACTCAATGCCTTGCGCTCTATACTCGAGGAGAATCTTCACATGGCAAACCTCGTCACACAGGTCCCGGGGAAAATGACCGAACAATTTACTTTACAAAATTTTGATGCGAATACGTCTGGGCAAACCTTTTTCTATTTGGAATTGGGAACTACTGACCTGCTCCTACAGGTTGAGAAGAAACCATACAAGCTGATTATCTACTTACCCACCTGGTTGTTTGACGATCACCATCATCATCGGAGACAGCAACATCAGTGTTGACACTGATGCTTCACTGCCGTACAACCATAAGGTTCGTCTAATTATATTTAAAGCCTTGCAGTGAAAAGAAGAGAAAAAGAGTGGGTGAGGGAGGAGACCTAGTGGTAGCCTATCACAAGCATTCTGGGGTGCCTACACCTCCAAGCGCTCAATCAATCTGGAAAGAAACTGACAGCACGAACGCCATTGACATCAGTCAGTCGCCATTTGTTGCAATGCCTCCAGCCAAGCGCAGGCGGGGTCACGAGGACCCCATCCTGGAAGGCGTACTTTACCGACAACACCCAAACTCTTCGTAATCTCGCTCACACCCTTCTTCCAAGTCATACGTTGTCCACCTCGCGGTTTGCGCCATTCTGGACGAGGCACGGAGAACAACATTCGTCTCGGTAGACGGAGTTTCGGCATGCGTAGCACATGACCGAGCAACCACAGTTGTTGGTGCTGGATGTTCCCCGCGGTTGAAGTACCAGCTGTACAACCAAATACCCGTTTTCTAATCATTTCGTTACCAATACGTTGACGCCATCCAAAACCAGCAACGCTTCTGAGGCACCGATGGTCAAACACCTGAAGATGCATCACATCATCTGTCCGTAGAGGCCACGTCCCGCAACCATAAAACAACACAGCCCTTACCATAGCCTGGTACACGCGACCTTTAAGACCCAGTGATATGCCTTTTTGATGCCACAAGTGACGCAAATTAGCAAACGTGATTCGAGCCTTTAATATTCTTGCACTGACTTCATCCGACGCACTTCCGTCAGAGCTAATACAACCACCGAGGTATGTCTGACGAACTGAAATATGGGTTGCCGTAGATCGACCAGATGTTCTGTTTGGCAACAGCTGCACAAGATGCCAAAACCAACAACTGAAACGGACTGCTGCACAACCGACTGCCAGTGGGAGGTCTAGTGTAGGGACTACTGACACTACAAACGTTAATGGAATCGAAATTCGAAACGAGAATCCCAGAAGCAAGTCTTTTTGTTTGTTTAGCGAAACGGATAAGTTAAGTTGTACAACCGTCATTCCGCAGACAGACCATTGAACAGGACCGGCCAATAGCACTTAGACGTCAACGGAAGACTCAAGAAACTATATGAAAGTAGTCCTGTTAAAAGAGCGTTTATGCTGAGGGTAATCTCTCTAGAGGAAAACAACTAAACACGAAGTATCACTTCGCCGGGCTTTTGGTTCTTCAAAGGTTTATCAACCGAGGCTAGATATGTGTAAACCGTATGACAAAACAGACAGATTAGTAATTTGGTTCATGACACATTAACGTTTTCGAGCAACACAGGCTGAGTTATGAATACTTTCTGGATAGCTCTTTCTCAAACACAGAAGCATGCAGGAGGTAATAAAACCGATGGAATGTAACAAAATCTTCGTCAAAACTCAAGCAGCAGTCGGATCACATGATTCTACTACTTGAATAGCGAGCTGCATGAACACTGGTGCCTGTACGAATCGACTTTGAATACACCAATGGCTTCCACAACGGACAGAAGCTCTGTTTTGATTGACTGGTAAGCATGTTACCACTTGGTGGTAACATGGGTGTAAAAACTGTCGGCGCATTTGCGTGATGACCACGACTAGTTAGCGGACCGAAACCGAATAGTTAGGAGAATACCGTCGTCCCTTCGGCGAGCTGGTCAGCTGTCTTGTCGTTCGACAAATACAGCTGGGCACATCAACGTGATCTCACGAGGAACGTTGTTCTTCAAATATCTTTTAACCAGTAATCGACTTCTGGTAACCATAGGTCAACGGGGCTCACAGAAAGTTCATTCAGAGGTTAAAATAGGTCTTCTTACTTGCTCGTCATTATTTGGATCACCTTTAAAAGGCGGATGCAGATAAACAGACTTTCCTGACGTGCTATGGGTCAAAAGGTTTGGAGAGTTGGGCTGCACGTTTTCTTCTGAAATAGCTTCTCTTTCTCCAGCAAAATGGCAAGCCTCGTGCCAAGTTTCGTTTCGTTGGCATGACATTTCTTCAACCCCCTAGTGACCAATTAACCTAACGGACTATCCACAGATTCTGGTTTTATGAACGGGGGAATGAAATCCATGTGACAAAAGCCAACAGACAACAATCATGATCAACTCACTTCTTTGACCAACTGTTTTCGAATGCGCGTTTTCACTTCCATGGCAAAGTCCAACCATGTCCAAACGCAATTGTGATGTTCCATTGTGGGAATGTTCAGCTGGAAGCGAGTCACATCAGTAAGGTTTTTTTGCTTCTCTCCCTGAACGAATAAGGGGGGAGAAAGAACAGAAAGAAAGGAAGAAAGAAAGAGAAAGAACAGAATAACATCCGCCAGTTGAATGAATCAGTGATAACGGACGAAACAGGTGGCATTGGCCGGAAGCTACAGCACCCCTGCCACTTTCCAGGAATAGAGGAGTTTCGCTTAGTTTATCAGGCATAATCAACGGAATAGATCATCGAATACTAACGACGATTGCCGACAGAAATGGAACAGCCGTACGGTGCTGCTTGGCCTCTTAGCATAGACTGACTTCACTTGCAGGAGGAAATCTCAGTTGAAAATTTCCGAATCTCCTCATACTATCAAAAACAGTTTACAAGGGATAATAATTTACTCTACAAGTGACGCTGCATCTGAGAAATCCCCATTGAAGGAGCCAGTCAACATGTGACGTGATATGTATTCTGTGACTGAAAGGTGAGTGACGCTTTATTCCATCTAGGTACCAGTTAACAGCATTGCTGATCAGCCACATGTCACCGAAAGGTTTAGCTTTCAACAACTGGGCGGAAAGTCGCGGGTTCGAACCTCGTTACAGATTTATTGTATCCGCATTGCTGATGATTCCCAACAAGAATGAAACAGCTGCACAGTGCTTCTTTGGTTTTCGGCATGGATTCACGTTATCTAAAGATAACGAGATCTCAAGTGAGACATCCTTGAGAAGCCTGTCAACCATTGGTTATCCACACTGCCTAAACGAATTAAGAAAGTGTACAGCAGCTAAACCATTGAATAGCTTTGGAAGCTAGGGTACAGTTCCTTTAAGAGAAACTCAACTTATAATGGTCCCACTTGGACAAAAACGTTTGCGAATCTCGAAACGATTTGGTCTTCGTAGGGACTGGGCAGTTCTATACAATAGCGTCTTTGGGGCCGCCTGGCTGAAGTATTCTCACGATCATTAGGGAGAGAAACTATCTCCAAGTTCCTGATAGAACCTTGAGGCGAATTTGTCCCCACGACAGTAGTGTCAGGTTTCCCTCACAATTTCTAGGCGAGTGTGGGATCGATATTCTCTGAACAGAGTCCAACCCATTGACGTGACTGTTTTTGAGGGGTCACGTCAGTGACCACTGTAGAAAAGCTTTCTATATGAAGTACACAACTGGTGTAACGTCCACAATGTGCACAAACGCCAGAATCCTTTACGAGACGAAAACCGTCTCGAAAACTGAGTGAATACAAGCCTTGTTTGCAAGACAATCAATCGGATAGATGACTTGCCTTATAGCTCAAACAAATCGGAAATCCAGGAATCTTGATGTAGAGAAATACGTTGTTTTGCCGCGCACGTTCCTAAAAAAAGTACAAAGTGGAGTCAAGAAATACACTCATTTGCAAATCAATTTGGTTTTACGAGAGACTTACCTGGAACCCAGCTGAATCTCTCGTTTGTGATGTTTCCATGCAACTGAATGTGCTGCACCAGGCCGCCTCGTGTTCCAGTTGCTACGATATTCGAGATATCGCGATGCATGTAATTTTGCGCAATGTACTACTCATAAGGTTGCTGAAAATTCTTCGACAGCCCACGACCGGCTTCGCCCTTTTTGGGGCTCATCAGGCAGGCGCAGTCCCCGAGTTTTCGTCAACCTTATGTTCTACTTGAACCCAAATTGGACTGTTTTCAAGAAATACACTCATTTGCAAATCAATTTGGTTTTACGAGAGACTCTCCTGGAACCCAGCTGAATCTCTCGTTTGTGATGTTTCCATGCAACTGAATGTGCTGCACCAGGCTGCACAAGGTGGAGTTTTCACTTGACAGAGTATCGCCAAACTTAGCAACGATCAGGAGAGCACTGTGAGGCTATGCCACTACAAACAACCTTTGACTTAATTCATCACAATTTGGCAAGAAAGATGGCAGAAAATAAATGGAGAGAAGCCGAAATTTCATTTAGTGTCAACAGCCACTAATATAAAACGGGTATTTACGGGCAGATCACATAGAAACACACTAAAGAATCACACTAGTTTTCAGAGGGATGGTGCTCCCAGTAACAAATAGAAATAACTCTCTGCGCGAATAGTTACTCAGAGAACCTCAATTGTGTCCTATTTGTGAATCGTAATTTGTTCTTGTTCGAACGCAAAATGCGTCTTGTTCGGTAACTCGACTATTTTCTACTTACAGTTGCTCGGTATAATGCTGTCTGATCACTGCAAGAGATAGCTAACAGTACGACACGCCGGCGTCGAGCTGTATAGGAAAGCAGTCTTTAGCTAGTGTATACCCAGGGCTAGATGAAATGCGGCCCCGACGCCTGATTGGCGGTGGGCTCAGGAGACAAGCAAGCTGAAGGAAAGCTGAACAGGGGAAGAATAATCTTACAAGATGAGTGAAACCTCCATCTGAGAAGTCAGCCAATACGTGTTCACGTGATGTGGTTCCCGTGAAGAATGAGCAGTGCTATATTCTGTCTAAGTGAGGGCTAATCAGACTGCTATTTAGCCGCTCGTGGTCGAATTGTTAAGTGTTCGGTCGGAAGGTTGCGGGTTTAGAGCTCTCTGAGTTTCATGAGATACGCACTGTTGGTGATTCTCGATAAGGATGAAACAGCTGTTCAGGTTTTTTTAACATAGATTGGCCTCATCGACACGACAAAATTTCATTTGAAAATTAGCAAATCTCTTCACACTGCCGTTAAAAATGAACATAGTCATGTCTTCGATGAGAACAACACAATGGACTGACAGTTGTTTTCATATCGTAATTAACTGACCAGTACACATCGTGTCTATATAGGAAAACCGGAGAGATACACGCACAACAAACAACGAACACAAAGTAAAAAGAAAAGAAAAGTCTGTCAGTCTCATTCGAGTGCCTGTGCGTATGTGTGCATGTATGCTGCCATATTCCTAATGATGCTATATCCCAGAGTCCATTAGTCCTCTCCTGAACGTGCGGCACATTTAGCAAGACAGCCTTGACTAGCCTTGTCTGTTCGCAAACACTGGTTGGCGGCGGCCTAACACAAATCGATTCAACTGTCTCTAGGGTACCTATGAGTACATATGTGGACGGGTGGTGAGGGAATCCATACATGACTTTAGAAGCATGTGTTCTTATCTTCCCTATGGCCTGTGCCGATCAGATGACCAATGATAGCGCTTCTGCGCGATCCTATGCTGTTACCAGGGGAGCGTTTGGGGCAGTGGTCATGGCGGTGAGCAGAAAGCTAACGGATCATATGACCAATGTAGGGAGCGTCACAGATGCTCTTCAAAGAGAAACAACCATGGATTGGGTCAACATCAGTAGCTTGTCCTTGTTATCCAGCGGAAGTATTGGACCACTTTTAAAGAAAAAATACTTCACATGGATAGCGCGAAAGGTAGTCTTGGTGATACCATTATGCATTCGTATTAGTACCACAGTTTCAGTTTCACCCTTGAACGTAGGTTGGGAAACAAGCAGTTCTTCTCTACGGCAATTGTTTAAGAGTTCAGTGGTCTCAGTTAAAAGTTTTTGTTCGATGAACTTCCCAAGGAGACCACGAGATTTAATTCTTCCGGCAAAAGTATCGCTTGAACACATCTTCCTGGATCTGGGCGCCAGGCACCTAACTAGGTTTCTTTCCTGTTTCATAAGAACGAAGTTGATGTACTGTTCACTTCAAGTCTCGTTGCTACACAGTGTACGCTGCAATGACCCGTCTAGCAGGCGACTTGGGAGCACATCGAGAAAGGGAAGTCGATCATGTTTTCCATCTCTGTGGTGGAACTTTGAGATCATAGTCTTTATAGCTTATACAAAACCCATCATCTGCTGACAGGTTGTACTGGATAGTCTTGCGCCGTAACCGGATTTATACCAGCAGTAAAACGCCGAGAAATCATGCACTAGATCAGACTGACGTTGCGCGTTCCAAAATTTCAGAATTCGGACGACATATGGCCCAGAGACAAGGATTTGCGGAAGGTCTAGAGGCAAAAATGCTCTGTCAACTCCAACCAAATTGGCACCCAGGTGGGAAAGGTTACTAAAATGAGACAGGACGAGTATTTTGAAAACGACACTCACTCGCATCACTTCCACAGGATTAACAATTCCAGGGGTGGTATTGCTTCTATAGTCAACCAAATCATCAGACCCTACCGAAGTGTCTGACGATGCTGCGGATGGAAGCAGTTCTGACAGGACACGCACAGAATGTGGCCATGTTGATGGTAGACTCAGAGCAGAGACAGCGCCCAAACTTGACTGAAGCTGTTCCTGTGGTTGACACAAGAACGATCGCAACGTGTGATCTTTGCTCAAATCCACCGCAGCACCCGGAAGTCTGGTTGATGCGTCTAACTCAGTGGTGGCTTGTCCCTTCCAGCGCAGACGTCTTATAAGGGAAAACACCAAAAATGTGACTGCAAGTTGGGGTACGATAAAATTGGTGCATTAAGTCATATACACTCGCTGGCTGTTCAACATGCTCGTACCTGCGAAACGCGGAAAAAGGATTCCTATCCATCCAACCCCATCCACTCTCATCGGTCTGCTGCGGATCTACAGCAGTGCAACTGGTCTGACCTGAGAGAGCAGCTTCCACTGTCAAATTGGATGTCGAATCCTCAACGACTGACGGGCCGACAGAGTCCGCAAGACCTGTGCTGCTATTGCTGAGGTTCGTGGTTGAGGATGATACTGTGGAACCAAGGGGGGCGGAAGGAACTGTCGATTCAGTGTGTCCACGATAAAGATGACGGACCAAACCTGGTACTTGGTTGAGCCGACGTCGTCTAGTCCAACCGCCTCCTCCAGCTTCTATATTGGGAAAAGTGCATTTAAAGAGGGAAGACGTCCTAAGTGGACAAGGATTGCGATATTCGCTGCGAAAGAAAAGATAATCGACTGAACGGCAAGAGAGGGGTTTCCACAAAAGAAAAGAATACTAGTGCTAGCGAAGGGTGCATTCTTAAGCAGCTTCAAACCTAACGCCAACATGATCGACTTGGACGGTGTAACTTACTGGTGAGCGCTGCTGTGGACAGTGAAGTGCTCAACCCAAGCGGCTCGATGGAGGAAGTAGTGGAAATGTCAGGTCCCTCAGAGGGCAACCGAGGTGATAGCGCAGACTCTGAAATCAGAGAGTTGTGTGAGAATAGAAGAATAGAAGTGAACTAACCACTACCGACAATAAAGCAGCAGTTCAGGGAGAAAATATTCTGTCGAGTGAATGCTCAACGGTGATAGGGTTTGAAGTAAAGTTGGGAACGGATAAGGTACTGCGCCCACGGGCTAACACAAGTAATTTGCTACGGTGAGGTTAGATTATTTGGTAGATAAATGTATTCAACCTGTAGTAAAAATGAGCGCCGAAACGGACGGCCCGCAGCCATGGACAGGGAGACCTGATGGAAACAAATCTAACAAGGAGATAAAAGCCAAACCAACAAATCAAGCAGGACAGTTGACTTTGCGTAGATATTAATCAAAGTGTGACCCATAGTAGACGGAATAGGTTCCCCGCTCCGTGAGCTTGCCAGATTCTTGGCAGCTACCCTAAAAGCCCTCGCCGTAAAATCTAGTGCTCATATTGTCAGGAATGTCATATTCCTGAATACCCGAAACCTACTGAGACCCTCAAACTCCACTAAACGCCGATCAGACAGCCTAGTATCGAGGTCAGACAGTGTCCTTCAAAACACAGCGCGAGACAGCCTTGGATCAAGGTCTGACAGTGTCTCCTGAATATACAGCGAGAGGGCGTTGTATTTTTCGTGCTCGCACTCACTCACTTATTCGCAATAAAGCTGTTGTGTTCCTTGTCGGCGGCACTGGGCACTGGAGCGGGGACAGCAGTCAGATATAACACATTAATACCTCATATGACTTTGCCACCAAAGCAGCAGGTGTCACCGTGGCACCAGATAACATTCTTGTAAGTTTCGATGTCAATTCGTCATAAAACAAATGTAGCAAAAGGGGACTTTTTAGAAACAGCCAAGCGACTGCTACTAGCGGACACAACTGACGGTAGACGAAATAGAGGAAGGCATAAAATCACGCCTGAATCTCATTCGCCTCGTTTTTGACTCCGTGGTTTACACTCAAGAACAAGGTCTAGCAATGGGATCTCCAATACCCCCGGCTTTGGCAAATATTTTCATGGAAAATTTTGAACAGAAAGCTTTAGCCGGATTCCTGTAACCACCTAAGATATTCTAGCGTTATTTAAATGAAACTAGAAGAGGTCAGGGAGTTTTACAACCATCCGAATGACCTGAACTCACACATCAAATTTAATATGTTGATAGAGATAAGTTTGGGTACACTGCCCTTCTCAGACAGTATGATACATAAGGTCGGGGGGAACTAAAGGTCACAGTGCATGAGAAGCCAACTGACAATGGGGCGATTTTGAACTGCTCCTCTGCCTATCCGAATTCGTCATTCGCTAGTATTTCCTTATCGATGCTTAGTAGATTAAGGGCCGTGTGTACAGAAAAGGTTGATAGGACAGTGGCCCAAATTGAAGTAAAAAACAAACTTCGGGGTAGTGGACATCCATCAAGTTTGATTAGGCGTCATTTACAGAGGTTGTTGGTATCGGTGGCGAAACCCAACAGAGAACGGTTTGGGACTGCTATTGTTCCATACAAACCAGGGACATCCAAAGTCATTCGAAAGATTGTAAACACGGCTAACAAGAATAGCTATCCAGAAGAAAAACACTCTGCGCTCTGCACTGGTGCAATCGAAGGATCGCTTCCCGGCGAACAGAATGTGTCTACCAAATTAAATGCAACGACTGAACTAAGGTTTATGTAGGACAGACGGCCAGGGAGATTCACACCATAGTCGGAGAGCACGGGAGGAAAATGTACAGCCCGCCCAGAAACGCAGATGAATATCGAGCTTTGTTGAAAGACTCAGCAATGGTGGAACATGCACTGGACACGGTACACAAAATAGATTTAGAAAATGTTGAGATTTGAGGCGGGGACCACGGTCCACGCCACAGATACTGATGGCTGAAGCGGTGGAAATCGCCAACCATCACAGTGTATATAGGATAGAAGGCGTAGAACTGGCAAGCGTGTGGAGAACGGTTTTAGATCAGTCGAGCTGACACACAGGCCAACAAAATTTACCAGTGGCGCCCAAGGTGAATCATCAACTGAAGCACCTTGAACCGGAAGATCGAGGAACTAAACCGGATCAGAAATATTTTGAAATTCTCCCAACCCATCAACTAGACGATTTAGGCAACCACACTAACCAACAAGACCCTTTAATTGACATTCAACACTGATCTGGTGTGCTAATCTGAACAGGTTTTACTGATTAGTTCTCCGTCTGCCTTAAAACCCGGCCAACTTGGCGACCTGCTTCATCTGATGAAGCCTTTGTGTCAAAAGCGAAAAGCTGCTCAGTCAAAAACCACCAGTTGTTTACTAAAAGTTTCTGAAACGATGACTTCTCAGTCGGTTCCAAGCTTTTTCCATTTGATTGAAAAGTGTAACCCAGTTATCCTTCAAATATATGACTAGCAGTTGCCCTAAATGTCATGTAGTTTCTCCTTAGAAAATAAGTGACTGTAGATGTCGCGACCACCATTCACCGTTTTTTACTATAGTTGAGTCAAAAAATAACTGCGGAAACAAAATGATAAGTCTCATGCCCAAAGGTGAGACCACTGTCAGGAAGGTGGTACAGCACTGTCCTCTCATCCGAGAGACCAACAAGTGGAAAGGATTACCTTGGCCTTTCTTGGACGGTAGACTCCCCTCGAGTGAGTGGGTCTTTAATCGAAAGTCGTTGAAAATCGCAGAAACGCTTCGCCAAAGTGGGCAATCGAATTACGTGAAAGCTACCCGACCAACCAATCACAGCAGAGATATCAGACGCTTTGGAGACTATATAAACACAAACTGCAGCGGTCATTTATACTGATGCGTGATGTGTTAGTGTATCTACATGTTCACCGAATGTGGCATCTAACCCTCGCCAATCATGTTCGAGCTCGACTTTGGTCGTTAAGCCCTATTGTTTCATGTTTTGTTTTGGAGTCATGCTTGTCAGTTGGTCACAGCTGCATACATTAGTCTCTCAGCCGGTTAAGTTGCTCCCCCCCCCCAAACCAGTCAGATAGCTCAGCACCACATCAACAGTTACAACACAAATAGAAGAGAAGGAAATGTCAACGCAATCAAGAAAAATTTCGCTAAGATGTTCCTGTAATGAGGGTCGCTGTTAGGAAGATAACTGCAACTATCTTAAAAGCCTATCCGAATGAAGCATCTTAGAGGATAAAACAACCGCGAACAGAACAGTAAAATGAAAGAGGCTTCTGAATCAGCAGGCATACTATGGACAACGAGAAGATGAAGCCTACCAGCGGTGGTGACCGGCGTCAGGTTGCCCGGCGCTGCTGGAACGGATTCGTCGGCTTTTTCCGGAAAGAAGTATGGCATCATCACTCGGTAGAATTGTTTGCTTATCTGGTTGAGCGGGAAAATGGTAGAAAGGAATGACACGGGTTCAAAGGAGAATTTTTATGGTCCACCTTCCTTGCAACTTGTCTTAAATGAATGACTCCGAACTTCCAGTGGTGACAACTAATTGCTCCTAACGTCGTAAAGTGGAGAAACGACTTTCTCCACTGTGACACCGCCAAATATCAGGCAACCTGAAATGAACACGACAGCTAAAGTAGAGCTGAGTAGTCAATCCTAGGGACGGAGTTTACAAGCAGTCGGTTAACCAACCCCTGACCAATGAAGAAGTGTTGGTAGCTCAGTCTGTTCAAGTGGTGATCAGATAGGTCGTTGAACAAGACAGTTTTGCTCCAAACGCTTCGATACGCCAATAGTGTGTTGTCGTATAGCACTGACGACGTCGTTGCGACTGGTGATGAGACGTCAGTGAACAATTCGACCACCAACTGAAAAACCTGAGCTACCAGCATTCGCTCTTGGTTAGGTCAGAGGTAGGTTCGAACCTGACGCCTCTCGATCAGTATCTCATAGGCCCTAAACCTTGGCGTGCCCAAATACAGTAGGGTACACAAAAGATTAAAAGCTTATGTTTGTGCATACCTCAAATGTAACATTAATCCTTGAGGAAATGACTAGTTTGCAAAGTTAAGTGTGGTCAACTACACACTTGAGGCAAAGAAAGACTAACACACCACTAATACACCAGAATAGGCCCAACTGACAAGTCAAGAAGCCCATATGCGGAACTGGAAATTGACGACGGAGGATAGCAACTGTAGACTGGAATGAGTGAAGTGCAATAGGCTTATTAGTTACTCATATACAATTACAGATTACCTGTAGCACCATTGGAGCAACACTAATTTCCATAGCTTCTTTGACGGACAGACCACCGACCGGTGCGAGTTCCGAGCAAGCGATCCGTAGAATGGGGCCACCGGCGTAGTGTCCACCACCGACATCTGGAAGTAACACCTCCTAAAAAGTTGAACAAATGTAGGGGGTAGGGATCCAAGTACTATTACGTATATGAGGATAAAATAAAAGTCAGTCGTGTGCTCTTGAGATGCTCTACTCTAGTTGACATGTGCCGTTTCTACTAACCTTATAAAATGAATCTGGTCCCAGACTGTCCACCCGTATCCAACCGAGTTCTAACCAGTGTGACCCGGAATCATCCTGGCGATGGGTTTTGGCATACAAAAAACCACGCAATTCAACGTCCGCTAGGCCAATTTGGCCGTCATGCTCGGTCATTCGCCAGCGTGCGTGTTCGAAACATACCTTAATAGGAGAACGAGAAAAAAGGTTAGGTGGTTCCAAAAAAAACTATGCGAGTAAGAAAATATGCCGAAATACTTACCTCATTTCGCCTGACAATTTCTGCAGGGTATGGGTCATTCTTTATGCTTAAGGACTCACGCTGGAGTTGTGTAGGCAACTGCTCGGAGTTACTTGAATCACCAGCGAAATATTCCCCTGGCTGAGTGGGACCACCTCCACTGGCAGCCAGTCGACTCATTGAGCTGTCGGACTTGTGAGGGGCAGTAGATGAAGTCGGAGGCGACAAACTCGCACGATCACCTAATGAACGATGACAAACGTCCAGGTAGATGTAAAGTGCGAAGAAGCATCAAATTTGGAGGGCACATGCAAGTAGTTCCAAAAGCTCACACCTTCACATGAACAGATAGTCAATCTCGTCTCATAGTGACAAGTTTTACTGCCAAAGCACTATTCAAAAATTGCACCTCCAGTGGATAGTATTGTGAAAACAAAACAAGAAGAGGATCAATCGCGATTTCCCCAATCGCTGGCTGTACAAACTAGCTGCAGTTGAGTCCACCCACGCATACAGCGGAAGAGAGTATGCAGAAAAACAAAACCAGTTGGCTTAAGGCAAGGCCAACACGACAATTAGTACATACTCTAGTATGGATAATGTAGAAGTGACTATGGCATTTGCGGCATTAACAGGAAGACACAACCTGAACAGACCTTTCCGGTGTTGCTTGAGGAGAGAAGAGGCAGAGGCAGACGTCGTCAAACTTGCCCCTGTCGTGTGGGGCGAGTGTGTGCCCGACATGGCAGACCGCATATGACGGCGTTGAGCTCGGATTTGTAGCTGCTGGTATTGGGCAAGTCGTTGGGAAAGTAAGGCATTGCAGTCCACAATCCTCGTCTTCAAATTGGTGACTTGTGCCTCCAAATGTCTAGAGAAGAAACATCACATAAAATGGACATAAGATATCAAGAAACGCGGCACCAACAGTAGTATGATAAGCCATGGGCTACAAAGATTAACGAGGACATCTTCGGTGGTTCGTGTAACGATTACAGAAAATCGAGTTGAGCTATCCAGATAGACCATCACCGTTGGTAGCAACGCCAACGTAAAACAACCACGCTGCTTTAGCGGAATAAAGTTGTGTACCGTTGAAAAGAGAAACTGCGAAGGAGAGAGGCTTAGTGGTCACCTGCCACAAACACTTGTCTACACCCGCAACACTCAACCAGACAAATAACCTTTCGGTTGTCATCATAGAGGACAACAGAGAATTTGGTTCAGTGCTACAAGAGACAAGAAGGAGGGAATTTTCCCCTATGTGGACTGTGGATCTCGATTTTGGAAACGGCACTGGCCATTACTCGAACAAACGTGGTCACCAACGGCCACTTCCAGGCAGCAAACACATGAAATACTTGTGAACGTCAAATCATTTTGTAACACAAAAACCTATTTACCTTGAAGCACTTAAAAACACCAGCAATAGTGCAGTCAAATGAATATACCCAAGTCAAGTGAATATACCCAATTGGACAACCAGTATGAGAAGAAATCGGATTAGAACGAGTAAAATCCTAGACCCACCCAACTGCGCACTGATGATGTCTCCTCATGTGGTGCCGAAACGTTTGCAAGTCAATTGCCAAGCTCGGCGAACAGGTCAACATCAACCTGATTAACAAACAATAAACACACCCGAGCCACCGATATTCGACACATTACCAACCCTAAACCTCACTCAAATTGGTGCGTTAAACGGTTTGTATTATCTTAGTGTGGTCTGTTCCTCACAACATGGTCTAAAATTACGTGAGCAGACATCGCAGGCTTGTAGCCCCCAGTTTCCCACTCAACGAACGACAACGATGGATAGACAAAGGGACTGCTACTAGACCCTTGGAAAACCGTACGAATAATAACGATAGTAATAATGAGTACAATAATAATAACGACAAATATAGTGGCCACTGGAGCACGGTTGTTTGAACATCCAGAAGCTCGTAAGACCTTTGAATGTGTGCTGATAAGACGGTCCATGAGGGAATATTCACGTACCGGGCATAGTGTATGCTAAGCGCCAATATTGCCGCATTTTCCGATGGCTGTCTACACTGTACAAGATCCGGTAGACCAGGAATAATGCGATCCTGCGACACGGCAGCCACACGGTCCAGTTCCAGAACAGCCATTGTCTCCCGAACAAACGACCACAAATCTCGCTCCAGTCGACGTTGCTCTGCTACAAGACACCGCAAAACTTCCTGATTACGCAAGATCGCCGAACGTGCCTGGGATTCCGACATCAGACCAAACGCGACCCGATTACGTTCCAGCTGAGCCTATATGATAATAAAAGAGATATCGGAATGTATTAGCTGCGGAATAAGGGACATAATGTGAGGGATGAATTGCATATAGGTCATGTTTAGATTAGTGAATAGCGAAAACATATGCAGCTAACAGTGAATAATGTGCAACGGTATCAACAATAGCAAGCAAAGCAAACAAAGTGTAGGAGAGAGGAGTACCAGCTTTTGTGAAACCGCACATATCACAACTAAGGTATATGGGTTGAGGAGGGGGGGGGGTAACTTGAATTCAACAACACTCTCATGCATTGTGTGACAATATTCGCACTGGATTATTTATACGAGACGCCTGACAACCAAGCGATCTCATTACGAAAAGGAACAGTAGGACGGATTCCAGTAGAATGCAATCCCTAATGATGGATGCTCTCCGTAGATGAAACGCATACTGCCTCAATCAAAAACTCGCTGCCCGTTCGCCCGCGAATGCCAGGCCGCATCAGATATAGTACCAAGACAGTAAGCTTTGAAGTTTGGAGGTGATTCAGATAATCCGCCCCAAGAGGCCAGGAGGCATCATACCATTCTAAAACATTCTTAAGTACTTTCAAAGGGTACACTAACTGATTACAAGTGCTCCTAATTTCAGATGAGTAAGGATAAACGTCTGTTAAGAAGCTGTTGACACTGTGACATAAAGACCCACGTCTCTATGCTCTCACCCTAATACCGTGCTAGCAGCAGGTTGGAGGTGTGGCATTATATGGCGACTAATCAATGTTGATGGCATGCTTGTTAGCCTTATATTGGGATTCCTCGCTGTGCTTGGACATGCAGATGCCTCGGGATGTTTGTGATAGGCTAAAAAAACCTACAAAGCTAAAACTTCCATGGTCATTGTACGGCAGTGAACTGGTATACCGGTAGTGCCAATCGCTCCACAGGCATCATGGTTCGTTATGGGCTTCTGCATACGATTCGGATAGCAAAGTCTACTAGCCTTTCTCAGTGTTTGGGCGAACGGGGGGTGGAACACTTACAGACTACATCCGGGGCTTTCTGCCCCGTCCACCTCCAAATAAACTTAAGAAAAGAGTGGAACAGGGTTGAATTTGTCCTGTACTCCAAACTGCATTTGTTTCGATGTGCGGTATAGTTAACTATGGCTTGTTAATTGGAACACCAAAGGCAAACAGGTTTCCATTTTTGCGTGCATTGATCTCCCTGATCAATATCAGCCATTATGAAAGGGACTGCGGAACTCACCTTTCGTTGCGGTTCCACGTACAGTAGGAGGTTATTCACGATTCCGACAATCATGTGATACTGTAACTGCAAGGTAAAGAGTAAGAAAACATACCAAGGTCATTTCCAAAAAATACCTTCCAGAAGCGGAAATCTCTTCTAGAGCGACCATAGCATCCGAGATCCCGTGCGACTACCATGTAATCAGTACCACACCAATCCGTAGTGATTTCACTCAACGGATGAGGGTTACCACTACCATAGTACCGTTGTGTTACCATGAAGGATACAGGACAAAAAGAGAAAACAACAGACCGGAGTTGTGAATGTATCCTGGCAGACGATACCGATTGCAAGTCGGAAATATGTAGAGGAGGATCCCGCCCCCTTTATTCTAGGGACACTTTCTTCACTGGTCGTTGGTTTGTTCGCTGAGCTGGGCAATTTGATTGCAAACGTTTCATCACCAATCGAGGTGATATCATCAGTGCGTTATTGGGTGGTTGTGCACAACCACCAACCCACCGCTACGCACCACTACGCTCCCCAATAACGCACTGATGATATCAGCCCGATTGGTGATGAAACGTTTGCAATCAAATTGCCCAGCTCAGCGAACAAGCCAACGACCATCTACGCTACCTGAGCTACCAACATTTTCCTCTGCAGAAAACTTTCTTCACTAGCGAGTGTGGTGGTACGCAAGCTACTAGGACCTCATACTGGTACAGTGCGCTGTAAACGATCGAGCGAACCGCTATCGTTCAGAACACCTTATTTTCAGGGTGTAGTATAAGTTTGCTCGCTCGCGAGAAAACCACATGGTAAAAATTCCAGGATGACGCAACACGAAAAACGTGGGAATCGCCCTTCGGAAAAAATGATATAGGAAACCCAGGCCAATCAAAACGTTGTGCA
Organism: Opisthorchis felineus; assembly: GCA_004794785.1. NCBI lineage: Eukaryota > Metazoa > Platyhelminthes > Trematoda > Opisthorchiida > Opisthorchiidae > Opisthorchis > Opisthorchis felineus. The sequence continues at coordinate 25,389 of SJOL01008920.1, read as the reverse complement.
AAAAAAACAGAACACCGGTCCCGAAGCGGTGAATATTTACACACAGATAAGACACAGGCAAGACTAGTGATCATGAGTCTTTCGGAAACAGTGGCAACTGAAAGATAGCAAGTACTTACCGAATTTGTGCATATATTCAAAGTGTGATGCAACAGCGTAACCGTATCAGCACCTTCCTGCGTTCGAACAACCTTCGTTTCGTCGAATGGCTGTGGGCAGAACACCCGGTAAAGCGAATTCGGAAAAATTAGCAAAGTGGAACAAACTAGGGTAGATGAATTAGACTCGTGGGCTAAAGGCGCCTTGAACTCAAGTCCACTTATAGCACATCCGAAACTGAGTAACAAAACGATAACACTCAGGTGAACGAAACCACGGTCATCTAGAGAGACTACCCTCAGAAGAAACAGCTATTAAGTGGATCGTTGAAAAAGCCTTCGCATTTTAGACCACTCTTTCGGCAGAATGGCAACTGCATATTGTCAGACCACATTGATAGGGATTCGAAAAATTCGAAGTGCACGGATGAACTACAGTTGAAGGAAGTTCACTGAACACAGCACACTTTGGGTGAAACTTTCGCACCCATTTTGGGCAGCTTTCGCACTTAATTGGTCAGCAGATCGGGGCAGTGGCCGGTCCGAACCCGCAAACCAACTGAGTGCCGGTTGTCAGCGGCGCGTCCAGGAGGCATCTGAATATCCATTGTGTTGTCGTTACATAAACTATAAATCCAATACATCCAGACCGTTTTTACTTGGTCTTGGCGTTTGATACACTCCGTGTACATCTGGTGTTTCTTCTGCTGAAAACACAAGCTTCGGAGGATCAGAGACCAGCTGAGGCATAATGGTTATTTTAGAAACACTTACAAGGCATGCTGCATCACGGTTCGATGATGTATGCTCTGAGTGCTAACGACCTGAACCTGTCCTCAATAAACTTCCATGTTTATACACCACCATAGAAGGACATTTGCCGACTTCGCTGTTTCGGTCTACCGACGGAAGGTGGAAAATACGTGAGACCATCAACAGAAAGTCTACACCTGGGAATTGTATAACAAGCGTTTCTTATCAGCTACAACCTAGCGTGAGAATCCCCAAAGAGAGGTCACCCACAGGCGAGACCAAACACTGCGTTTTCTTGTGGTCACTTTTTGGGGAGTGTTCTTTTAATCAAAGCATCAGGTGGTAGCTAATCGGACATTAATGAAACTGTAATCCGCTGGGGACGAATTGGAACCAAACATGCACTCAAGAAAACTACCCACCAAAAAATTAATCAGCAGTGTGAGGACTACCTATATTTTCACAGGTGTATATACTCCACATATGGACTAACAAGCGGGATCCCTCAAAAACGGCCACATTCAATGACGTCTGTCCATCACTCACAGTAGTGTGCACTCATTTTACTTCGGTCCAGCGTTCACAGACATGCGACGGTTATAGGAAAGGGACAGTACTCACCAGTGGTGGGATGAGATGAGCTGGAGGAAGGTTGGATGAGTCCGCCGGTTCATAATGCACATAGAAGATTTCACAGCAACAGCGCGAGATCATGCGTTGCAATTGTATATACGGGGCATGATGGATTCTCGCCTCAGAAGCAGGCGTCGTATCCATTGCAGTGGCCCGAGGAGTTCCACCAACGACGACGCGTGCAGTGACGACTCCGCCCACAGAATGACCACAACCAACAACCTCAGGTCGTCCAGACAATTCGTCCTCGTCAGCGTTGACACTCACATGAGCCCAATCAGCCACGTCCGGAGTGGAGAGCCAGAGATCAGGAATGCCAGGATCAACCTGAGAAAAGTATATGCCGGGTGTACATACACAACACATCATCAACAACAATAAAAGATCCATCGCTCGCCAGTGTAGGATAACCAGAACGACACCGAACTCACCTGACCAACGGTTGCATAGTACTGCATACACTCAAGGTGTCCTACAAGACTGGACTTGTTAAGAAGCTGTGCATCTTTCCAAATCGGTGGGTGTGTCAGCGCATCCAGTTTGGCCCGAGCAGCGGTTACCAAAATATATCCGGCCAGATTGTCGGTTTTAAGTAGCAGCTGATGGAGTAATTAATGCCGGATTAAGCAAACGGAAAATGGCAAGCTTGGCTTCAGAGACTGAATGACTAACGAAACAACCTACTTGGCTATTCAGCAATTCAACGTGCCAATTCCGCGCGGTTACCAGACTTTCCGAACAAATGGTCAATCCATGGAGTTGATCGATGACGTTAGTCTGTTTTGGTTCCTATGGATGAAAGGCAAGGACAATAAGATAAGATAAAGAAATTAAAGCAAGTGTTCATAACGATCATGAGCAGAATAGCTATTTAAAGTTGCCCCGACAGAATTCAAAAGATGCCCTCCCAATGTAAACTAAAATGCCTCGATTGATGCGAAACCCGTCGTGCACAACAGACACGCTACACACACCGCGTTACCTACATATTTGGGACGACTTTTATGCTTATCCCAATATTCAAAAGAGTGCCTGAATGGGGAATTTCCAATACCGGCCAGAAAAAGACCTAAATTCTGATTGGTCGAATTGAGCCCTGAGCTTTCTGGAAGGCTTATCGATAGGCCTTAGTGCGTTAGATGTAGGATGGACCACCTTAAGGTGGTCTCTCTCCTGAAAGGAACCAATAGAAACGAAACACAACACTGAGGGACGTATTATGTGGAAAGAAATCGAGGCTAATCTGTAAACTACTTTCCAGTTTGCGGTGTATTTGGAGTGCACAGTCTACACACTCCAAGTTGTTCGCAAGATCAAACGCTTGCATTCTGTCCACCCATTGAATCCGACGGAACAAAGCATTGCACCGAGAGCATCAAAACATGAACCAAAACAAATCAAATCAATGCAAATCAATCGCCAAGCTCGGCGAACAGATCAACAGCCACCTGATCAAGTACCAACAAATGAACCAAAACATCCCATGGAACCGTGGGAAAATGAAATAAAAATTGAAAAAATAAAAATAAATAAAAGATATAATAATAATAACAATCGTTCAGCTGTAGCACCCTGTCGGTGCCTAACTGCCATGCCACCAGAAGGAAGCACGAGAGCTGGGATACTGCCAGGTTGCCGAAGCCTAGACACAAGTCGAGATGCAGAGATCGGGTTCGAACCACAGATCTTCCGGTCAGATAATTCGCGCTATAACCACTGAGCCATACCGCCCCCACCGTGGGAAGATGTAATTGATCATATGCTAACATTTCTCGTGTTTTTATCAGTTGTCTACGTCGAAAAAAAATCTTGAGTAATTCAACACCTGAATAAGCACAAGCGGCTTTCATCATAAGGTTTACGACACAAACCTTTTCTAATTTAATGTGACTTTGATCAAGTTGCTGAAGTGTTTCACAACCTTGGATTTCCAATTTTTAGTCCGAGGTTGCAAAACCGAGCTCACGAGAGTGGATGCAGATTGTCCTAATGAAACCATGGTAGTTCTTGTACATCAATAAGACCTGACCTACCTCCTCGCAGTAGGCGTAAAAACGAGCCGTGTCGACCTCTTCCAGCAACTGTGCGAGCATGGGTATTTGTTCGAGACCCCCGGAAAGACCACTGTGATTCGACTGAACACTGGTCTCACTTTGAGATGCCCAATGCATACGACTGCCAGAAGTTGTAGATAGTTCTTCTCTGTTACTACCTTCGTTCGAAGTTCGACTATGCGTGCGAATCGGGCTCCCGGCATGGGTTCCTATGTCCATCCTGAGGTCACGCGGTGTATCGATCACATCAACGCCACCAACGAGTTCCTCCGAGTCGTTTGTGTGCAAGGACATATTAGTCGGATCAGCTCGTTGATCCGACGAGTTTTGGGCAAACAAATCAGAAGCCACCGAGGGAGTAGTTCCACGAAAACTGATGGAAAAAAGAACAATTTAGTGGAAGTCAGAGGCCCAAACATCAAAAAGACGCTAAACTAATTTATAGCAGGAGCAACTTACCCTAAGTTCAAAGCACTAGTTGACCAGTTACGTGGAGAGGTTACTGGAATACCTTGACGCAACTGAATAGCACGTGTGGCACGGGCTGAGAGATTACGCTTCAGGGATTGAGCGTGCTGGTACGTATCCATAAGGATGTACACCAGATTACGCGTATGTTCCGTCCAACGTAGTTTCAAGTCATTCACTACCAAACGATGTGTGGGTGTAAGCTACGAAAAGAGAAACAGCAAATCGACGGCTGAGATGTGTAACATGAAACAACCTTCAACAATCACCAATTACATGAAGCTGCCTGATGCTTCTGTTCAGGGATAAATGAAACCACGGGGATTTCTCATTCAGTATCATAAAGTGATCGAACTTCGAAGTATTTTAGCAGACGTAGAAGGTACGAATAGCGTCCCCCCCCCCTCCCCAAACCAAATGCTTTAGGGATGATCAAGAACACCCACCTTGAAAGAAAGAATTCCCTGTTGAAGGGTGCATGTATCAAGCTCGTCGTTTACCCGGTTTCGCCATGCGAAATATGGTAGGTTTTTTGTGTCAGCGGGTTTCTCTGTAGCTGTTAAACGGGCTGATGCCAGGATACAAGTAAAAGAATTAAAACTGCCGATAAATTCCAACGCAATCTGATACGTAGTTGGACTCGCGCTACGACACAGACCACTGACTTTTCGTTCATGTGAATTAATCAAAGTTCACAATCATTTCACGGCGATTTCTGTCGTCTGTTCGGTTCCCAAAATCATGAGGTATTGGTAATCAAATTCCTAACGAGTTCAACAAACTGAGTGAACAAGGTCAGCCGATTCCAAGCCGAACTGTCCATGGATTCACGATAACTCTGGTCAGGAAAATAAACCTGAGAACGCAAAGCTAACCAGGTAGCTAAACAAGTGTCCTAGGGTAGTCGTATAAGGTTGAGGGTTATTCTGAGGTTATTCAGCGGACGTCACTGAGTGTTTTAGAATAAGCTGGTGCTTACCATTAGAGGACATCGCGTGTGGTCCTATCACTGTGATATAACCAATATCGGTATGGCAGAATAATCCCACAAAATAGTCTCTGGAGAGGAAAGGAGATAGCTAGAATTGATTTTATAACAGTCGCTGGTGCCCGTCCTCAAATGTTCTTTACCGTAGAAAAGGAGAAAAACAGGAACCTTCCGATCCTAAATGTGCGCCTCAGTTGCCTACCAGATGGATCAGTGTAACATACAGTGTGTAAGAAGAATACCTGGGTCGCGCAATAGACCATTGAAGCAACAACCTAATCTCGTGGAAGCTCGGGATAGCTTAGTGGTTAAGGTGCGGTGGCTCGAACCCAACCTCGGCATCTAGACTGTTCCTGTCTGAGCTTGGGCAACCTGACAGTACCTCAGCTCTCACGCTTCGGTCGGATGGCATGAGAGCTAGGCCCCGAAAGGTTGTCAAAGCTGAACGATTATTTTTTACGTACACTAGTTAAATGTCTAGCTTCAAGAACTCGAGAGATCTGCTCAAGTGATACGTTGCTCATCTAGTGGGCAAAAGTAGGGGATACAGTTTTAGAAAATGGCTATCCAGAGGTTTGTGATCAATAATATATTTTTAACAGCAGCAAAGATAGGGCTGTTTCTCAGCTTGCCTTTCAAAGGGGATTCGGCTACCGAAGTATATGAAGGAAATTGAAACCACAAAAGACACCTTCAACGCTTTCGGAAAAGATTGGAGACAATCGGTTGACTTATTGCTGGGCAACGTTTTGCTTTTGAAACAAAAGCTTCGTCAGGCCAAGTGACTAGGTTACGAGGTTGGTCGAGATTAAAGGCGGAAGGGTTTTGTGTTAGGATGGGTCACCAAGTGTTAAGACCTACATGAATTTGGGTCCAGCCTAGAGTCCAGTACTTTCGGTTCGGTTCACGCGATGATCCCTCTTGAACGTCGTTTGCACCTTTTGTCCGTCTGTGTGGATGAGCTAGTGCTACGACAGTTGTGTAAGGAAGAGGGATTCTGTGACCTTTGATCGGGTTCGGATTTCTACCAACCAACCACCCCCCCCCCCCTATTCTAATGGATCTACGTGCATTGACAACCACACACAGTCACGGGTCAACTCGGCTTATCTAAGACCGCTTTCCATACGCTCGCCAGTCCCACACCCTCGATTCCATTCACGCTGTGATGCCTGGTAATTTCCACCGCCTCGGCTATCAGCCGCTGTGGTGTGAAAAAAAAACCCAAAATAAAAACTTTCACATTCTCCAGATCTATTCTATGTCATGTGTCTAACGCATGTACCGCCATCGCTGAGTATTTGACCAGCGTTTGGTATTCTTCCGCATTCCTTGGTGGTTTGCCTATCCTCTTTTTGTGCTCACCTATTCCTGTGTGTATCTTATGTAAACCTTAGTGCAATCGTTGCAGTTGATCTTATACACACAGTCCCTAGTCTATTCAACCGGGAAGGGAACTTTCAATGGCACCAAAACCGAGCATAGCGTTGAGTTGTTTTGTTCATTCAGAAGCCACCCCCCCACCGGTCTGAATAATAAGGATGAGCTGTTAGTGTTGGTCTCATGAATGATAATATATTTCTTCAGGTACGTCGATGACACATCCTCAAACGATCCGTCAACTTTCGTCTGTATCTGTGAGCAATACCGGGTCAACTGTCTCGAAGTGGTACGGGATCACTCAGAAGCACCACGGTTGGCTATCTGGTAGACATTAGCCACACAGTAGATACCAACAAATCCTTTGAAGTGGTCTGTGCACCTCGCCCCTCCAGAACTGTACGTACATGCATACCGGAAATGGCTAAGGCGACTAGTATCACAATGAGCGCAACCAGCGCATGCAAACAGACAAGGCTGGCCAGAGCACTCCAGCTGAATGGGTCTAGTAGCCCGAACAGACCGAGTCAATTGTCAGGTCAAACGCCAACGGAGACTTGATAGCTAATTGAGCATATACGCTGCTGGACAATTTAATGAGACTAAGTGACATCTTCTGTATTTTCTCGTGAGTTTCCGTCTCATTTTTAATATATAATCATAATATGTATGTGTCAGCTGATGATTATTGAAAAAAAAACCGTTTGTTAACTTCAAAAGTCGTTTTGTTCATGAGGGAGTGTCTAGCAAGATAGCAGGAAATATGACCAACTAGATGAACGAAAATAAACCTTTGATATCCCAGACAAGTATACCATCGAATACGCCATCTTCATTCGATTCATATTGCACATAACCGCAGTTAGTAATGCGACAATGATTGAATGCACAAAAGCAATCAATCTTATATGCATTAGGTCATAAGGAAAGCCACATCCACACTCAGTAGGCCATACAAGGATTAGATTAGTCCGTACACCTGACGTACATTTTCGTGCGTAAGTTTCTCCCCTACAATTTGCGTTGAGTACTCAGTTTCAGAGGGTGCTGCCGTGGAATTCGGTGATGATTGAAGCAAGTCTCCTGAAGCGTCGAGGTTCCCGGCGTTTGTGCTGGTTGCCCGCCTACCTGGAATATGCACTCGAACTGACTGATCTGGTGGAGGCGGTGACGTTGATCCGACCTGATCATAGTGCAATAAAGGTACCATTAGAAAGTCCTCAGCCGTATCTGCAGCCGCCTGATCCGTTTCCGTCTCCAGTGATGCGGTAAGACCCGTCTGATTGAGTAAAGGATCCACCTGAAAGTGAGGGCGGGGATTTGAGCCCCGGTGCGGTAAAGAACGACCCGAGCTGTAAAGCCAATATAGTGCCAGTGAAATAAATCGACAGGCACACAGTCCGGTTGCCGATACATAACCCAAATTTGCAACGAGAATCCGCCAGATTACAAAAATGGAAAAAGCTACCGATTGAAACTGCACCAGAGGGATGCACTGTTTAAGCCGATGTAGCATGGACTTCCAACAAGCATAGTAATTGAAATACACAAAGGCATGATATTGAAAATTCAGTAAGTGGGGGTCTTCTGACGAAAAGAGGACTCCGTGTTGAATGGGGATGCTCCCTGTCTTGACCGACGACATTCTAGACTTCACAAGAGAGTAACTTCCCGTTATGGGGACCACTCATTTTAACATTCCACCAAGTAAGACCATCAAGGCCACTAATAGGTATAATCGCTATTTGATCGACGGCACGGTCAACTGCGCTTGATCGAAGAGGCTGTGCGGACAGCGCAAGGAATCGTACGTCTTCAAAACTAGAACAATCGCGTGATCTCACTTTTCTGAAATTATTTTCCGAGTGAAGGCATTCCAAAAATCACTGCATGTATCTACAGGAAATTTCACGAGTTTTCTCAGTTTGTTGTACTACTTTTGATAGGACTTTGTATGTATTTAACCCACTGCTCAGCCTTGCCACTACTACCTAAACTGTAGGCATTCTCACGTCTCGGATGTTTTCTGCACTTACTGCCTTATCTCTGAATCGGCCGCCGGTAAAACTTAAAAGGTACCTTTGGTTACCCGTAAAAAATTCGTACATGGTTTCACCATTTCGTCTTAGAGAACATCATTCTCATATTCGGATGATATACCATTGATGGGAGTAGTTGCCACTAAAGGGAGTGAATAGATTTGACTGCGATAGTTATGGTGTTTGGCGGCCATCTAAAAATGTAATCTTTTCCTCTGGCCACTAATGTTCGCGATTTCGCCCCCGGCTTCATGTCACACTGAGATCGAATTGCAGTTTAGGTGGTCAGATTCATTGGATGAGGGTCCATACAAAACGAATGAGTTGTATGAGTGTCAAAACACGAGACTGTAGATGTCAGTCAATAAAGCACATCGCTAATTACTACCTCAACTCTGACACCAGCGTCTAGAGCTTTGAATCGCAACAGTTAGTCAAATTTGCGGGACTCTCCACCAAAATAAAGGTCCTATAGGGATAGCTAGCGCCACGTGACCTTACATAATCACCATCGTCCTCCGGGCTCTCAGCAAAGGCTCGTTGTTCGGTTATTTGGACATAAGCTTGGTCTAACCCGGAATCTGTATAAGGACTTTCAGCGCCAACCGTCGTTATCGGACCCTTATTACTACTCTAGGGTCTATGATTGGTGTGTCATTTGACCAGAAGCCAATACCACCGAGTACCTAAACGACGCACTGTCGAAGCAGTTTAGGAGTGCTTGGATTTTCGTTTAGAATACAACCGTTAAGAATGAGTTCCTGGCGTAAGAAAGGATTACTAGGACTCCAGCTGAGTATTAACGTAAGGTGTGAGGTTTGCGCCACCAAAAAACTGTAGGCTATTTAAGCATGTAAATACCAATGTGTTGTACCGGTGTATTGCGTCAGTAATGATGATGATCAGCCTAGTTTACCCGAGGTTGGCCACAGTAGACTGTATGTTTCCAATGGAGTGCAAGCCCACAGTGATCTGTCAGTAGTTGGGGATAGTTGAATTTGCACCTGTCAGTAACTGAAGTCAGCCGGCAGACAATAAGCTGTAGTGTATTATGTGTCAAAGTGCCAGTGCCTTCAAAACTGACATCATCTCCGATATGAGGATAGGTCGGAAAGGACGTGGTGCTCGAGATCACCTCAGTAACTAGACCATGTCCGTTGGCTGTAAGCTAACATCTCTGCTCAAACTGGAAAACAAGGGAAAGATTCGCCAATCAAATTGTCAGTAGACAGCGGTGCTCATATGGACATGGGACCAGATAATTTACGCCTTGTGTGACCTCATCGGTTAGGAACCCAAAGAAGGCGAAATTAAAATGTACTTCATGAACAACTCACACGAATAGGTTTCGCACTTTTCAGAAGCAATTGCACCACCTGTCCAGGCAGGTTTGGGTTGTGCCTTAATCGAATTCGACTATCATGCACGCTGGCCGACAGCCGTATCACGGACCAGCTGGCTATGGGACGCCGAATCAGACCGGAATGTTGAATTGGTCGCATGGGTGCGAACATGACGAACGGTTGGACCATCGCGCCGGACGAAGTACCACGGATTAGTGGGACTTTCGTCTCCCCTTCCACAATGAGCCGCGTCTCGGAACTTAGATGGACAGGACCGGTGGTGAGATGGACACCAGTGCGATTGGCGTAGGAAACCCAGTAAGCGACCTCCAAATGGGGCAAGTTGAAGGTGAATTCCATCAGCCTATTGTGAACCACAGAGGACAGAAGCAGTTCGGTTTTGGAGATAACACAAGGGAATGTACACGGACTTACAAGTAACCAACGTGGGTTGTGTTTAGGGGGTCTTTATAACAGATCGTATCTTATATAGACCTGAAATGTACGCGGAAGGACTAGAACGAAGTAGCTAACAATGGAAAAAATGTTCCTGTTGCACGTTCAAGAATACAACGTCAACAACAGCGTCAACATTTAATGAGGTTCACTACAGAAACACTGAGGGTGGTTTAACCCATCTCACACCTTAAAGCGACTTGGCGAGTTCAAATCAAACAGGAAATGTTAGAATTGAGTACTACTCGTGCTCACTAGTAACAGTGCTTATCCCGTAGTAGACAGACCAAGACTACCGGTCATGCTTGAATTGCACAAGGTGAATAATATCATATATGATCAAAGTATCTGCCTGCTAGGATGTTCTGATCCACAGCCAGTGGTATGGAATAACGGGAGCCTTACACTTATAGGCAACTATAGATAGTTAAGTTCAAAGATGAATAAACTTACTGCAAGAGTCGACCAAACAGAGGCTTTCGCAAAGGCTGATAGCCAAACACTGACCCACGGCGAATTGGGCGCGCAACCTTGGTTAAACACATCTGTGGGCGGAGGAAAACGAAAAACGATCAGAATGAGCGCGGGTGAGTCATAAACGACGAATGTGAAGTTCGATCCGAAAGGAAACTTACTCGAAGCCTGTCAGCAAATTTCAAGATGCTCGTGTAAAACAAACACCAAGGTCTGCTAGCGGGTGAGGTGGGCGGATGGACTGAGCAGGTAATTCGCATCGAGAGACGGTTTGCACGAAAGTGACGATAAGAGTCGTGCTAGAATGGCATGAAAAGGTGGACAAATGCATATATGGGATTGAATGCGAAATTTGTGTCCCCACGGTCTCCATATCAGTCTCACGCACTTACACACACCACCTGTTGGCGTCAGTCTCGGAACTTGCCTACCCAACTGATTCACAGTGTGCTTTGCGCTGAGTGGCATGTGGAACCATCCGAACGCAAGTCACAAAGATGTAAGACCGGTGTCCGGAGAGAAGAGGTACCGTTCTGAGCCATCAGCATGTACAACCGATAAGCAATGCATTTCAGGTCAGGTGGTGAGATACATGCCATGAAATCCGAGTTTAGGTGAAGGATGGACTAGTAGGCCGCAGTGCTCGACAGTTACACCAAAGGCGGACCAGAGGTAGCTACCACATGGCCTGGTCGCAGTCGCAGAATGTGATTTCTAAAACATACTCACACACACACACAAATTTCAGAAAAACAACTGCTTATGATTTGCGGTAGCCCCGAAAAGATAACCAACCCAGTTAACCCAAACCCAGACAACATTAAGCATACACTAGTTTCCTTCAGTATGAGAAGCAAAATATTCATCACCTACATTTGTAATCCCCATTTCAGCAAGCCGGGCGGAGTTACACGGTTTCACCGCGTGATGATCCAAAGGGTCGTGAAGCGACAACCAATCCAGGAAAATACTATTTTGGAAGGAGGGAGAACATAAATGCACAAAGGTGTAGAAGTTTAAAAGGCATTAAAAACTGCATCTACCAGTGACCAAAAAAACTGCCGGAATTTCTCGTGAGGAGAAGTGAATTCCGATCGTCTACGTGAAAACCAGTCAAACGAAAAATTTACGGTTTTAGCTCGGCCAACATCATATTGCGAGCAAGCCTACATATAGTAGTCTCCCGGCGAACAAACACTTCATCATCAACATCATCATCAGAGACAGAAACATCAGTGTTGACACTGATACTTCACTGCCGTACTTCGGGAATACCAAAAGTTACAAGCTCCGAAAAAGAAGCACATCGACAGGAGTCTTACAGTGAAGTGACATCCCGATTAAATTGACTGCCTCGGAAAATGACACACTGTCCAGACTTTCAGGCGATCCTAAAATTAACACACGAGGTAGTCCTACCTTCGTAGCTCGATCGATCAATTCCATCGCTCTGTGGGATGGCAAGGTTCCTAAGTACAGCTAAGCACAGAGTACCCTTAACAATGTGTCGAAATAGTGGTAGCTCTGGCCTGCTAATTGTTTGTTGTTCACGTGATAGTTTATTTGTTCATCGAGCTTGATAATCAACTTGTACGATTACCCGAAGAACCACTGCCCATTCCGCATCATCCTGTCGTGTTGCATGGGACACACGTTTCCTTACGACTCAAGATGTTAAGAAGGTTAAAAGTACAGAAGAAGATAGTGAGTCTCTACAGCGCGAAAAACCGTATAACTGGGGTAATTTCATACTGTTTTCCGAGATTGGAGTGTGAGCAAACTAATAAGTTTACCCAGGTGATCACAATCCCCAGACCATGAAAACAACAATGCTACCCTCTCCTGATAACCGACCGTCACTGGCGGTGTACTATTCAATAAGGTCGAAACAGTTACGGAAAACCAGAGTTCGGTAGTGTTAAAAAAGGTGCTATACGAAGTAGCATCAAGAGTAAGGCCCCCGTGCCCTACTCCTCACGGCCTGCGGTTAGCTCAATCCACTGCCTACTGGCAGGTGCGCCAAAATTGTGTCATTGGTCCTGGGAGAGTCATCCAAGAAAATCTTAACAGTCGTTGTCTTGGTTGATCTAAGTACCACGAGCAATGCCCATAATGAAACCCTACGTCGCTCCACCATCTTACGGATGGGAGTTTTGAATGAAAGCCTCGAGGTAGGGTACCTGAAACAACTCTGTTCTATGGCCCAGGCAACGACGAGTAGCATCCGCCCACAGCGTAGGAGCAAAACTCAAATTATGCCTCTTATCAACGTGTTCTACATTGGTTCCAACAATGGTGATCTGACCAAAAAAGCAGGAACTAACCAAGCGCTTCTCACTCAAAAGAATCCTTCCAAATTAGCAGCGTTTGATTTCCGCATTCGACTTCAGACCCGTCAACAAGCCTCCCTTACCTATACGTTCCTGACTGAATAATGACGTACGCTGTCTCCAAAACACGAATAAAAGGCTTGAAAACACAGTTCCAACCGAATTTGTTTGCCCCACATTTACTCGCCGGATTTAAGCTAATCCAATATGACCGACCCGTGGTTTCAGTAATGTGCGAATCGCGTTGAGTATGAGAACCGAAAATGCTCCGCCAAAATTCCCCCACACTGTGCAGGTAGACCGGACGGATCTATCAGAATAAACAGCCAGCAGCGGAGGACCTGTAACTTGTTCATACTGTCAACCATTATCCTAGCCAATTGCAGCATTGGGGCGGTCGAAGGTGATTTTTACCGATATCTTATCAAGTACACGGATATCAGCTATATGAACACCCAAGTTGAGAGAATTGGTGAACATAACACTGTCTTACCAGTAGATTTGGCACGGATGCTCATAGGACCATAAGCGGTGATCGTTTCACGCAACTGCTAAAAAAGTACGAATTTCCGACACGGCTTGCCACATCATATCACCCCGCGTCCTCCGAAACGCAGCTAACCGAACACTCAAGCCGATCACATAGCGATTAGCTGTCGTTAACGATCGTTTGTCCAAGACCGAAGTCCAGTCTTGAACGCTCGTGCAGATAAACTATACCTTGGTTCGTCTCGACTTCCCCTGTCTAGGCTTGGGCAAACTGGCAGAATCCCAGCCCTCGCGCTTCTTTCGGGTGGCGTGGCAGCTAGACACCGGAAGGGTGTTACAGCTGAACGATTCTTTTTTCGTCTCACGGTTCACGGGTGAGTGCACCAGTGAAAAAAGTCACTAACACAACGCTGTGGGTCAAAGGCACAACCGAAAAAATGAGCCTACTACCAACGACGGTTAAACAGTGTCCTCTCGCGTGTGTACCAAACCGGTCAACCAAATGAACGACGAGATATGACGACTGCAATGGACTCAGCCCTCGAAAGCGTACGTCCAAAAACAAAACCGACACTCAACTCAGGTTGGACCCCAACACTGATTAAAACCCATGCATTCATGCAGCACTAACAACCTCGATGAGACGATTAATCCGGGAATGATTGAGAGAAGTGGTGGACAGAAACGTCTTGAGAATTGGGGAAGCAGAGGGATACTGAAAAAAAAACGGATGTTATCCAATCCTATTCGTGATACTGAGAGAGAACACAAATCATGACCGAAAAAGGGGACGTAAAAATGGAGCAGAAGCAGTTGGCGAAATAACCGCATTTACAAATTAATTTGGTGTTTACGGAAAATTCAACAGAATCCAAGCTGAATCTCTCGTTCATGATATTCTTCAACTGAATGTGCTGCACTAAGACCTCCTAGCATTTCGGTTGGAAACTGAGAGAGTGCATCTACCTGATGAGTCCCCAAAAAGGCCAGACCGGTCGTGGACTGTCGAAAAGTTTTTAGCAACCCTGTGAGCAGTATGCTTTTCCTGGACAGTGTACCGCGATATCTTGAATACTGAAATATGAGGTAGGTTTCACATCCGGTTGAAGAATATCATAAACGCGATGTTCGGCTGGGATTCGGCTGAGTCTCTAGTTAAGACCAAATTGGTTTGTAAGTGTACTCTACCAGTTGCGTGTAAACGTGTTCAAGTATAACATAAAGTTGATGCAAACTCATGAGCCGCAAGAAGGGCAAAACCGGTAGTGGGCCATCCAAGAGTTTTCAGTAAGCTTATGAGTAATGCGGTCCGTCAAGTAGAAGCAGTGCTCTTGGCGAATGCATGGGAGAAACCTGGTGAGGTGAAATCGGAACTCTCAGAAACTGCATTCAGAAAAAAGTGAAATATAAGCGGAAAACTGCCAGGTTGGAAATTAACCGATCGATTTCTCAACGTTGAACAACGAACTCACTTCATTTCCATACCCGGAAGATGAAAAAGATGGCAAACTCCATCATACTTCGAGGCTGTACGATACAGAATGTCCACATCACCGCCCAAACGGAAATGTCCTACAGTACGGATTGGGGTGGAATAAACGAAGGATGAAGAAATCGGCTGTCCACGAAATAGCGTGACAGATGTTTAAAGCCTATCGGCGTCGAAAAGCTGACTTAACAGTTCCACAGAAAAGCCTGGATAGCTTTAGCAAAGTCTGAACCTAAGTTGGCCTTACCGCGAGATTCGAATAATTTTCTCGTTCTGACCAAGTGAAAGGTGCTTCAGAATTGTTAGGTAATCAAGATGTCGAGGTCTTCCTTTGTACGTACCATGAGAAGAGCGATACGGAACGCGGAGAGCCTGCAGTGATTTTCACTCTGGCAATATATCGAAATATTTGGAAGTTCGGGTTGGTTAACTGGTTGTGGATCAGGTGGTTGTTGATCTATTGGCCGAGGTGGCAATTCACTTGTAAACGTTTCGTCACCAAATGTAGGGGCATCATGCGAGCACTGATGATGCCCCCAGGATTGTTGACGGAACGTTTGCAAGCGAAATTCCGAGCTCAGCGAACAGATCAACAGTCACTTGATCCAAAAGCAACGAGCTTCACTCTGTTTGGAGTTAGTCGGGCAGTATGACAATTAAGCAACCACGTTTTATTGCTGTGATTCCTTAGCACGTGAAAGCGGAAAGTGTGAATCTATATATCGTGATGCGTGTTTCATTATTTCCACATCTGTTCACTTGGCGTCCGCTCTATACAACTTACAGGCTACGACGTCGCGCAATGCCTCTGACCAACCCAGATAGGAACATGGCGTAGAAGGCATAAGTCAAGCTCAGAGTTCGCTAGTTTGAAGAGATGCAGGACTCTAGAGAACACTACAGGATGTAATTCCTCTAAGTAATCTAACGAAACTATCCGGAAGGTCTCGAGCGTCTGTTGAGCTCGAGGAAGTCCTGACTGATGGGTCAATCGGCCGTCACAGCCAAAAAAAAAATGATTGGGTCGTCGTTCGATGCGTCCAATAAAACAATAACATCGCCAAATACCCATGGACGTTTACCTGTTCAGACGTTAGTCAGTGGAGGCTCGACTATTGGAATGGCGACGGAAATGTGTTATCAATGGTCTCTAAACAGACTACCTGCATGGTGGTGGACTAACCCGAATAATCAGGCCAGCACTGGAGGCAGTTGAGAATGCACCGAAACACTGGTACTTCGAGCGCGTTCACTGCCTGTTGATCAGGTGGCTATTGATCTGCTCTGCTTTCCAGGCTCGGTGAACAGATCAACAGTCAACTGATCAACAAGGGGGAGGACGGTTCAAACGAGAGCGATGTGGACTCAACTTCCTCAGATCCCACAGCCACGTCCAAGGATCACTACAAGTATGTTCTCCGGAAGCGCTGAAAGGATGCCAAATCCGACAGATTTGACCTAATGTTATGGAAATTGCTGAGTAGACCAACAGGACGGCCGATTAGTTTTTCCGTTTGATTTCACTCGCACACAACGTTCACCTAAAGAAGTGAGAGTCCCTATGATGAATCTCTGCCACAATTCAATAGGTATGGTGAGAAGAGCAGCAGCTATCCCCCTATCCATAATGCATCAATATGACCATGGATTAATTTTTATAAAACCCTTACGGATGCAGTATCGACAGGGACCACTAAGCACATAAGGTACAGATAGTCAAGAAAACTTCACGCAGAGTTGACAACCGAGCTACCAACTTACCTGTCTCCCAACATACCGTCGATTGTGACCATTGCCAGGTGAAAAACTCGGTCGCATTGTACGGGTTGAGACTGGTAGCACAAAGCCAGTGCATCGACTCAGACACGATATAGAGACGACCATGTAGCAGATGACGCACTCGGTCCCACCAGGCTAGTCGAGGTACAGACATATCCCATGGACGGGGGAAAATATCCTCCAGACGTTGACTCAGCCAGGCCAAGGTTGGCTCCCAGTTGGATCCATAACACATGTGGATTGTTTTCAAGTCTATGTTCGGTCAAAATAAACGGGACACGGTGAAGAGCTGGGATGAAATAAGTTATAAGCTGGGGATCTTGGGCAGGGGCATAAAAGCAATCGACAAGCACTGCCATCCGTGTGCACCTGATTAACCCAGTGGGAATCGCAACGAAGCTCCACAAGCGCTACAACCAGTGCAGTTGAAGTGAACCAGATTCACTAGACCTCCGATGACACCGATGGTTGGACAATGAAATAACATGTGATCCAAAGTGGTTTATGGAGGGTTGCCGTGCCAAATTACGTTCAGGCATTGAGAAACAATAACGATACGTGTGGTCCCGGTTCACAGAAGTTAAACATCACAACAGTTGTTTACGCCGACCGATAAATAGCACCAATCACATCGTCATCGCCATTAGCAGTAATACCAGAGAAGAAAACTGGCGCGACCACATCAGATCATCTGAATAAAGTCTCAAAATGGAAAGAAGAAAAAATGGGACAGGGGGAGAATAGCAAACCACAGCAATCCGAAGTGCCTACACCTCCAATACAGACAATCTGGATAGAAACTGACAGCAGGAAGGCTACTGACATCGGTCAGTCGACATTTCTTTCGGTGTCTCTAGCCAAGCACAGGGACGGTTACGTGGGCCTATCCTGGAAGGTGAACAGCATTAACACTACCCATGTAAGGAGGAAAGCCCTTCGCCGCAGAGTTGTTTAGTAGAAAACACCAACCAAACAGTGACAGACTATTGGACAGGAAAGTCAACTCTCATATGCACCTTGTTTTTAAAAAAACTGAATATCCGTCTTCTTCTTGAACGCGTCTTTTTGAACTCTCCTGGATATTCATTGACTATCGCGCAATTTTAAACGAAAACGGCAAAGCAGTTCCACAAATTCCGTAATAAATCCCATCTTCCATTAGATCAAGGCGGAGTTACGAGAAAACCACATACTACTCGCATGCCTCATCACCCAGACTTTTCGTAACATCTTCCATTCCCTTCTGTCCTGTCAGATTTTGTCCATCCCTAGGTTTCCTTGAATGAAGTACCCTCTGCTGCACCGATCTAAATAAATGTTAGGGATAATATCAAGCTGACAAGTCTCCGAGGTAAAGCAACAACCGAAGGTTTTCGCGACGGATAAAAGGAGAAAACTTGTGACTGCCGACTGGATCGAAGAACCTACCTGCGGTAAAATCGTAATAGAACTTCAACGGCCAACAGCTTCGGGCCACGGTGTACTCAGGCCAAGGATTGCCGGGTATCACCTGAACGGTCCTTTGGCCTGAAACAAATAGTAGATGACGATGAGTAGGTTGTCACTGGGGGAAACTGGTGGAATCATCTCGCATTTTGCTGGATTCGCACAGAACGAACAAACGCGGCAGGACTACGATGCGTTTGAATTTAATTACTTGCAGACAAGTTTACCATGTGACCCGAAACCACATATGATGACGTCGTCTAAGTTACGGAGAGAAAAATCAAAAGTCGGTCACCAAAGCTACATGGACGCCAAAACGAACCAGCCACCGCACACAGACAGGACGAGTTTGTTCAACAAGTTGGGAAACCGAGTTGTATCACCAACGAGCGAAAACCACCAGTAGCACAGAGGATACCTCTGAAAAGAAGTTAAACAAGCATCGAGTTCGAGTTACTCGTGTTCCGTAACGTTGCCACGAAACTTCAGAATCCCATTCATTGTCTACTGTATTGTTTTACTCTCGCTCTAGCAGCATAACAAAAAGCGTACTAAGTCTACCGCCTGATGTGCTGGTCTCTCACAGCACAGGTCGTTTTCACGGTCTCACATTAGACAAGTCGTCATCAAACAAACGTAGGATGACACCGAGGCTAACTCGGACACCATGAAGCTGATTAACTTAAAACAACAGCTGTTGAAATGCCTGCAGCCTTTTCTATTAGGGCTTATTATGTGCACTGCATGGAAAGGCGATACCCCGTTTCCGTTTGTCGCATTACGGATACCGCGCTCAAACACATTTACCCAGAAAAGTCTAAAACGAAGCAAAAAACCATAACCGATTTAGTGACAAGACAAGATAATCATTAACCCACCACACGAAATATGTTTAGCAAGAGTACAGATCAATTTGCACCTCCAAACGCTTCATTACCAAAAACGTGGAGAAAAGACATCAATTCCGATGAACTGAGCACAAGATATCACTCCCGTATTCTAACGGCCACGATGATGGGCTTCACAAATATCCTCAGCCCGTTTCCTGCTGCCATCAAGATCGCACTTTGGTGTGCACTTTCGAATAAGAACCGGATATCGCTTTGGACGCAACCAGTAGCAAATCCCCATTAAACTTCAATGAAGATGTCCCACACAAGAAATTCTACTCATAGTACAGCATCCCCCAAGGTGGTTCACTCCGCTCTGGCCAAGAGGCTGGAGTAGTACATGATAGGATTCTCAACACAATAAATAAACAGACAGAGATAAAAACTACTCAAACGTTCGTACTCTTCCCAATCCCTCCAGTTAGAGTATCAGCATGCATAATCTCTATGAATACAGTTCAGAAACCCGACTACTTAAATCCGGTACCTGACAAATTCAGGTGTCCGAAACAAACACTTATTACTGGCTCTTTAACAGCGGCGTTGCTCTTACACTGAGCAGCCGTACAAATGATATACTCGTTGTGTAGAAACGGGTAAATTCAAAGCTCGTAGTGGTTGGTTTTAGAGGTAGTCCCGTGAACCTGATATTGATTGCAATATATGCTCAAACGTAGGCATCAGACTCTACACTCGATGATCAGTCCTACGAACAACCAAAACCGCTTGTCAATAAGTCATCAAGACGAGATGTCCTGAAAATAGCAAATAAAAAGAACGCTCGAAAGGGCAAATGAGACGTGTATTTGAATGGTTTGGTTTCGATTAACACTGTGGAAAATGTGTCGTGCTCACTAACTTCGCGACCATTACAAAACTCGTTGTCACGTCCAGCAACCAAAGAAACATTCAGTGAGGTGAAACTCGAACAACGGTTACGTAGCCACTCAAACAGACCATATTTTGGTGCGAACACAATGGACATCAACAATTGGACACTGCAGCTTTTAGGGAAGCGCCGAGACTAGATACAGAGGAGGTCAGATCATATGGTTGTTCGTGCCAAGCCCGAATTTCATCACACTGCTAGACAAAAAGTGTACTCCTCTCAACCGGAGAACGACTTCAGGAGCTACGGCCGCCAGAGTAAACGCCAGTGTTCCCAGCCAAGGTGAGTTGAAAACCTCGACTGAGGATCAGCTAGGCTACGTGCGACAAGATCATAAAGAATGGATATCTCCGGACGCCATATTTTATATCAAAAAACAACAGAAGCACGCCTCACTGAATTAGCTGACTACTGCTTGCTAAGTAGACAGGCCACATGGTCGGTCAGGAGGGATCGTATGTCATGTTGGTCGGACAGAGCATCGAGCATTGGGCCCACATTACGTGTGGTAGATTTCAACCGACTTCATAGTCTCATACAAACGATTTTAGGCAAATTCCAGTCTCAACAACGTTCTCCCCGAGACAGGGAGATTTTATAAGCAGCCATGACGAGAAAATGCAACTTTGGGTGAAATACTTCAAGCAACGACCTAATTATCCGTCAACGCAAACACAACCTCAACACCGTATGACAGAAACTGCGAAGAGTCGAGCAAGCAGATGACCGTGGTTATCAAACAACTATATAGTGGAAAAATCCCCCAACATCCCAGCTGAAATCTAAAAATCTTGTTCATCAGCACCGCTCGAGATTCTTTGGGATTGGTGTGCTTCAATAATATTGTAAGTCCCAAAAATAACGACAAATCTGTCTTCCCTAAATGACGTAGAATTGGTATGGTCGACAGTTGGTCTCAAGTATTTGTGTCTCTTTACTGCGGCGTTGCTCCAAAGCAAGGACAAAAATGCACAAGACCACATCAAGGTAGTTTCCGTCTTCGAATAGGTAGGTTGGACCAGATATTTGCCCTAGGCCTTAAGTTAGAAAAGAGAAAAAATTTCAAAAACCTGACACAGCATGTTTTGTCAGCTGTGGGCAATATTTCTACCCGGTGATGCGGTCACAAAGTTCGTGAATCCTGATGAGGCGGGCTCACACCTGAGTATGCAGTGAGGAAACCGATGAGTTCGATATTGTGTCCGATCTATGACAAGGCTGTCCATTGTCACCGGTGATCTTTAACTTCGCAATCGTGTGGCAGAGCTTCAAGACACTTACTGCTTGCTTATCGCGCGACACTTGTAGGACTAGAACTCAAGACTAGGTTTCCATACTTCTGTGTGGACTTGTCCGTCTGACTTCTCAATATAGTCGATGAAGCAATAGAAGAAGTTGCACCGCATTTAAATAACCCCAAAAATAAAATAAAATCGTTCAGTTGTAGCACCCTTTCGGTGCCTAACTGTCATGCCACCAGAAGGAAGCACGAAGGCTGGGATACTGCCAGGTTGCCCAAGCCTAGACAGGGGAAGTCGGGAGGCAGAGGTTGGGTTCGAACCACGGACCTTCCGGTTAGTAAATTCGCGATCTAACCACTGAGCCACTCCACCTAACCATCTTACCCAAAGGACCATTTGTAAGTGCAGTGGCGCCTGCACACGCAAAACACGATGAGTAAGGGTGCTCAACATGATGAAATAAATGAACAGAAAACAAACGCTCAAACCAATGGGACAAATCACTTACGGGCTGCATACGCCTCAGCGTAAAAAAAACTGTAGAGGTTCTAATCACCGCACGTTCGTAATAGTCGCTACGATACGAGAGCCGACAAAAAACTAGACGGTAACAGTTTCGTATAATTCCTGCAGTTCATGTGCCATTTAAAAATCTCCCGCGTAAAATGCAGGCAAAATGACATAACGGGATCGGAAACCTCAGTAGTTCCAGCAAGGGAGAAAACTAACCTTGCCAATCGGCACATCGCTCAGCCCCGGCAAGTGGACCCCATAGGAACAAATCGGTCATCTCTAGCCACGGCTTCGGATAGTCTCGCAGTTGAAAACGCCAGCTGTCCACATTCAGACTTATTACGCGGCACCACAAAGTACAGAAATCAGATGCCAACAGATCTGGCCATGGGCTAAAATAATAGAACGCGAATATGTTCATAACAAACTGGGTGGACAACAACAAAAACAGGGTATCGTGGGACAAAAATGACCAAAACAATCGACCAATAGATCACACTATCAGCATCATCGACAACAAACCGCTACATACCATGTCCCATAGGGTTTTCAGCCACGTGCAAGAGAAATCACGTGGGCCCAACAGAGAAAGATTCGAAGACCCAAAATCACACTCTGACAGTAGCCACCTTCGTTTCGCCCTGCTCTTTCATGATCGGTACCCCGCGAACCCTTTTCAAATAAGAGTTCGGGCTAATAATAATGCATTATTTCATAGACAGTGGCTGAGCACATCTGCCAGACACCTTAACTGTATATGCTCAATATTCCGCTCAGGTTATTCTGGCCCAGTACACGCCCAGGTACCATTTCGTTGTTGAAGTCAGCTATCGCCGGATATTCGTGACGTTAGAAGATCGAATAGGGCCAAGTTTCGTAACCCAGAATTAAGACCGACCCTACCATGATTGCATACATGGCCATTTGACCTCAGTAAAATATGCACCAGATGACACAAGTAAGCACACGTTGCAGGCATCCTGATAAGGCGTGCATTGACTTCATTTGTTATTGTGCAATCAGGGCTTATGCGGCTGTCCACATGAGTAGACCGACAGAGAAAACTCAAGCTGTTCCTCTTGAAGTTTCAAAGAGACACAGGAGCTGAAAAGTCTGTGCATCGACCCTAAACCAATCTAGAGTGCATTGTTGGCAAACTGCTTATAGTGAGATGTCGACAAGTGATCTACACCTGACATATATTACCCCCCTCCCCCCGGAAAAGAAGCCCAGTCACTATCCTTGTCGACTATAACCTACTGTGAGACTTCTCAAGAGGAGACCATATAAAACCCTTTCCGACGGCAATCAATCCTAGGAAAGATCTCGCTAAATAATCTTCTCACTTGGATCTGGAGCATTAGCAGTCATAGAGTTTAATTTTGCCAATGACAGATTCCACCATGTCGAAGAGTACTAAAATTCCATACGCATGTATTCTCATTCATAGTGTCAAGACGGTAACCAGTGCATTGAAGTGGACATAGCGGAGAATGACATACGATTGTCCACTAAGAAAGCCTACCAGCATATACACTCACCTACAGCTATCTAACTGACGAATCTTGTCCACAATCTGCTCCGGTGTGGTGAACGTGTAGTCGGTGAGAAGTTTGAGGTGGAGGTTATTCAATGTCCAGGTGAACAGCTCGTTTGTGGAAGGAAATTCCTGTTTGAACTGAGTGTGACGAGTACGGTATTCGATCAGACGTTGCTCCTCCAATCGAGCGAAACAAGCCATACGTTCAGCCTCTGGGAAGAGTGGATTCAAGGAGGTTTTCGTAGCCAATAGACGTAAAATAAACACAATTACATGAGTCAATGTTTCAAATAAAGAGTTACACTCGTGGGTCTATGAGACGGGATGTGATATTAAGTGATGCAAGGACCAATTTTGAGATTCCTGGTCTCAACGTCGTCTACCAAACTAGACTATGGGATAGAAACTGGATAACACTATGAACCGATTTGCCACTGACCGCTATTCATAGGTACGCCGGCTTTACAAATGTTCCGTACAGATGCTGACCTCCACAAACGGCAGTCAGAGACGAGGTGCACACGAATACCACGTGCTATGCTGACATCTAACTGCTCCATATAGTAATCGACGGTACTAATCCAGGCTTTCAGTTGCCCTTAGAGGTGGAAGCGCCGCCCTGGGTATAAAAAAGGGACCAGTGCAAACTTGCAGGGCCCACTTTCGGGGCTTCTGAACGTCATCCAAACACTGAGATCATCGCCGCCGTAGTGAGCACCTGAGATGTGGGACGTTAAAGCAACGCCTTATAATCACGCAATTATGTATTTTATGGAGCCATCGGGATGTGACTCAGACACCAGTGGTAGGAAACCTAATTTTTGCGAACGTTCTCTACGCGTCACGACCTTAAGGATCGGAGTCAGTGCCTCCTTGAATACAAAAACTTCCGTGAGCATGTTGGTTTTATTTATCCGACACACATTCCTTGAGTCTGGGAAAGATACATTGGATGATAAGATGAATCTCATTTGCCTTATCCGTCGGAGGCAATGGTAAAACCCAAATACCAAAATGATGAGTGTTCATTTTCATCATTGCCTATGCGGAAGGTCACTCAGTAAATTGAAGGCTCGGGTAAGTTTGCAGGTTGTTGATCATGTGACTGTTGCTCTGTTGGTCGTCACCGATAGAGGAGATATCGCCCATGTGCAGTTTGGGCGCGCTGATGACGTCTTCTTGAATAGTGAAGCGTTTTCAAGCTAATTGCCAAGCTCGGCAAACAGACGAACGAAATAGAAGATCACTCCAAATAACAGATCAGCATCAATACAAAAAAGGATAAATGACTCACCAGTAAGCCGTAGCCCCGACTGTTGAAGCTGATCATGTAAGGCTGTCACGTTTTGTTCGTATTTCACTTGCTCCGCCATGAGGACCTGAACCAGACCAAAATGAAAACAAAATCAGGATTAAATCAAAACCAAAGCCTTGGCGATCACAACACATGTTGTTTTAAGGCATTAAGGCTTGAGAATTATTAAAAACGGATTAGGATCACTTGGAATATTGTGCTGCTAAGCGACCTCACACAATACTGACTCAAGAATTGGCATAGTTTGTCCCACGTGTTTCCTCTAGAGAAAAGCTATAGTGTGACACCGTGTGATGGCTTTTTCCTAGATACACCCTACAAAGGAAACCTATCCCGTTCTTCAAAAGTGTAATGATCGGTATCTGAAGCGTTGCCGATTCACGTAGTGAGATAAAGTGGATTTCATATACCGGTGACGTTCTCACCCGACCCAAAGCTGTTACCTTGTCGTGGTGGTCGGGCTTCTGTGCTGCAATGATCCTGAGGGATATACTGGCTAGAACTCAGTTCCTAAAGGTTCAACCATGCCAGGAAGGCCAACGGGGAGCAGCCCGACGAAGAACAGCAATTCCCCGTACTGACAATAATCGTATTACGAGGCGGTGTGGAGGTAAAGTCGTACTGTCCTCTGCGATAGGAGTGTGAAGGCAGTAAGGCGGTTCCCCCAGGCGACAAGCATGACCATATTTATGGAAGCAGCGACGCTGCCATCCCCTGAGGAAGGACGGGTTATGAAAGGTCGGCCCCAAAAACCGCACACTCCGATCGCCCAACGGTTGACC
>SJOL01008913.1:758690-818579 GCA_004794785.1 Opisthorchis felineus | reverse complement strand
CCCCCCCCCCCCCCGCGTTATCAGGAGTTGCACGCCAACACTTTGTCAGGCGGGCGGTCATTAGCAAATGGAACAAACTTACCTGGGTTCCGGAAGGTTACGTTTATCAGGTGGATGAGTGAATGCGGTTGGGGACGACAAGACCGGTGTTGCTAAGGCACAAACGTCCGCATGATGTGCAATTCTACACGGTCGAATTTGCATCGAGGAGGATCAGCTCCTTCCAGATAGATAGCTTTTCCCCAGCATTTCGTCGTACCACGTCTCAAAGCTTCTAACCCCTTCTTTGGAAGCTTTCCTTCACGCCGTTCAGCAGAGTATTACGTCATCCCATGAGCTGAAATCAAAGTTAGGATTTTTCAAAATCACCTGAAGACCGTCCCAACAGCTTAATTTTGGACGTCCCGGACTTCGAACTCCACTCTTTAAATGACCCCAGGCAGATTATTTTGGGATATGATTTTAGGCCATTCGTTTCAAACGTCCTAACCCGCTGGCTTTGTATCGGACTGTATTCAAGTTGGCTCTTCGAAGGACTTCGGCGTCCGAGAAGAAGACTTTGCGCACACAGTGCAGGTGAAATCGAGTAAAAATCCGAGCACGTCATCTGTATAGCATCCGGGTTTTGCCGCCTTACTGTGGCAAAGGCAATACAGCCGCGCAAACTGCAAACCTAGTACCTATGTAGAATACGCGACATATTCCGGAAAGACCAATTGAGTGACGCACGAAATCACAAGCCAAGAATTGCGAAATCTTGAGATTTATCTATAAAATGCGGTACTACACTTATGAAACTACGTTTATGAAGGGAATAAAACCTTAAATTATGAGAATTTCCGTCTAAATTGTTTCATGAATTGGTGCAAGTCCAAAGAAAGCCCCTGGAGAACTGCAAATCGGTCTGAATTAGCAGCAAACGTACGCATACAGCACGTGGTAACGCAAGTGGTCAAAA
The DNA here is from genome assembly GCA_004794785.1 of Opisthorchis felineus. Lineage (NCBI taxonomy): Eukaryota > Metazoa > Platyhelminthes > Trematoda > Opisthorchiida > Opisthorchiidae > Opisthorchis > Opisthorchis felineus. The sequence continues at coordinate 817,621 of SJOL01008913.1, read as the reverse complement.
AGCACGCGTGAAAAGTTCGTTAAACTTGGTTTGACATGTCAAGGGTCAAAATTTCATGAGGGATTGTGGATGAATATCGAGTCCATGAGGTAGACGCAGAAAACAGCGGCTTCGAGCAATGGAAGGGTTTGACCGAGAGAAAGGGAACCCATATGGAAGTGGCGATCTCTCCAGGCGTGTTTCTAAAGGCGACCAAATACCCTGCTGTCCTTTGGAATTCGTGAGTTCATTTCATTGTCAAGTGTCAGGTCCGTGTGGAGTGTGTTACAGAACTAAATCTCCCCAATTCTTAAATCCACTTGGACTACCAACAAAGTATGAGCAGCCCAGAGTAGGAAAAATTTCAAAAGGCGAGTAATCCCTCGGTCCGATAATTCGCTACTCAAGTAGCCAGTCAACGCATGACCAGGTGATGCGGATCATGTGATTGAAGTATGAGTGACGCTATATCCTAAGTGCGAGCTATTCACACTGGTGATCAGTCGTTCGTTGCCAAACTGTTAGGTTTTCAACCTCTAGCCGGGAGGTCGCGGGTTCCAGCCTCGTGGGATGCACACTGCTAATGATTCCCGATAAGGGTGTACAGTGCTTCTAGTCTTTTGAACATAGATTGGCTTCAATCACAGGACGAAATTTTCCACTGAGTTAAAAAAGTGAGAGGTAATGAATTGAGGGAAATGGTAGAAATCTGGCGATATCAGAACCTCCGTAACCAGCCGGTAGCTAGGTTTACGCACTATCACCAGGCTCAAAGAGAGAACAAAAATGCAAAAGGTCCACCTGAGGTTGGCCGATTGCAGACTCTCCTCCAAAGCATCACTGTTTCGGGGGGTTTCTGTGGGATAAAGAAGTCTCAGTATGTGCGCCCCATTCTCAGGCTAACTATCGCATAACGCATGCAGACATCAGCCATGATAGATGCACTGTTATACGGTTTCAATTTAAGACCTGGTTCCTGCCGTTGTTACGGTCTGATTGAATCAAAAGTTGCTGTACTGAGACTGGTCAGTAGCGAATAGTATGTGATTGTTATTCAACCCCAACTCCAGTCACGCTGGACACAGCAGTCTAGCTTTTCAAAGTAGACTGTCTCCGTGTAGCAGTTTTCTCGAAAATTACATTTTGTACGCAACATAACTTACAGCAGGCGATTGATTGTTGATTGATTGCTGTGACGTGTAGAGAGCTGTTTTCCGGTCAGTCGGAGGAAGATCGGGATGCGTTGATGCTGCATTCGTGCCCTATGGGCCAGGTAGCACAACAATCAATATAGCGAAGGAACCAATCACGTGGCAGGATACTTGTGTAGTAGGGTCGACCAATGAAACGTCAGAGAGAGCCGCAGGTCGATCGGTCACACGGATTGCGTGCACCTAGGCTGCATAGTCTGCTTCAGAAGTACAGTTTGTGCTTAGTGACAGTGTTAGAGTAAATAAATACCCGCGAACAGTGCAAGTAGTATAGAGGACCAGAACTGTCCCATGATACAACTATCGTTTATTTTTGAAGAGCATGGTCACAAATGTAAAAAGCAAATCCAGGCGATAGATGCGGAATAGTGTGCTGGGGAATATTAGATAAAACGAGGGAGGCGTCCCATTCGAAGGCATGGCACCAACAGTTCCAGTCAAACAAGATGAATCCCAACGTATGTAAGAATGTTTGGTATGGAAACCGTGTGTAAAGACCAAAGAAAGGACAAACAATGCTGAATGCTCTTCAAGGCGCGGTAAGCGATAGCACAGTCAAGACTCGCACATCAGGCACAAAGTATCCGTCATAGTGGGTCTGGTGTGAGAGTCAATGGCAAGAATGTACACTCAGCGCCATGTACCACTCATAAAAGTGTCGTAATTACGCAGAGAGCCCACACTGGTAAGCAAACACAAGTCACTGAGTGTGACCTTAGAAAGTCCCAGTCCACTAACAGCCTTGGCGGATTGAGGAAAGCAGATCCCTCGATAAGAAAAGTCGACATCACAATCGAAGGCACGTAGGGCTGAGATTATGGCGATGTATCACAGGCAATTCGATATTATTCTACAATACACTTTTATGTATTATTTTCATTGCAGATGTATGGGTTTGCAATGGTCACAGTAGCGCTGCCGTCATTGTGTGTATCAGAACTTTCCTTTGCACCACAATGATTGTGGAAGGCGCACGTAAGCCATAGAGACTGAATTACTTTAATAGATTCTCACACAAATGTAGTCTAAATCATACATCGCGCATGCGTTTCGTGACCAGGGTTTGGCCTTTATTCAATACCCTGTCGTTTTATAGCTGTCAGTTGAATCCAAGTATAGATGATAAAAACAGTGTTGTTAGATTCTGTACTGGATGCAAGCAAATCCGAGAAAATGTATCAAAAACTCATAAACTTTTGGCATAATATTTCAGGTTGGAATAAGTTTCGACACGGACTACCACAAACGTTAACAAATTTGTACATATTTCTGACGTTTCCTCGTAGAGCCTAATATTTTATATCATATGATGGTGAAACTTCTCCACATATTTTCGATTTAATGCCAGAAAGTGTTAATCGGAAGCGACCACCGTCGGTCACATCTGCATGCTAACTTCCACGTTTGTTCTAATGTTAACCTGCGCTGTTTTGTATATCAGTGCAAAACTGGACACTACACATGCTGAGGACTCACATTAGCTGAACGGGAACTCAATAACCTCTCAGATCGACGTATGCCATCAAGAGTGGATGGGAACTCAAAAGAAATACAAATTTCACCCAACGGCAGACGAATGAGAGGCGCAATAATGGAGTGATCAGAGAACTGGAAACATGGAAGATCTCGAAAAGAATAAGGTTGGGAAATCATGGTCCAAACTTTGACTAGCCGAATTTACCCAAACACTACATTACTTCGTTTCAAGGAATCTGTACTGGTATGTGTGTTTCAACTAGTAAGTTGCATCGGCTACGCCAAAAGCGTTCGTGAAACCTGATCTGTTTTTGAACTCAGAGACTGCGTTTGATTAGCAATCCGTGCCAAATTGTCGCTTTCACTGAACAGGTGCTGATATCAGACAGATACGACAGTCACGTCTCAAGGTTACAGACAGCGTCCTCCTGACGAAAACCGCACGCGTGAATTACATGTCCATCTGTTGCTTCTAAATGTAGTAACCATTCGGGCGATCTTACAGGCAGAAGACAGTGCAAAACAGGACACTTGCTGCCATGTTTCTGGACCATTCCAATCACTACTGCTGCGTTTTGGTAAGCGTGCTCACGTAGACATGCAAGATGTTTTCTGTTGAGGGTGTGTCGAACGAGACGACATGAGCCAAGTCCATTGGCATGCACTGACATGCGTCCACAATCGGTTAGTGTCGAATGAGTAGACCGGGACGAACTGAATATCGACCTCGTTAATGGACACGTTTTGTGACGAAAGCAGTCAGTTTGGATGGTGATGAAATTAATCCGTCATACGGTGTCTGTCAGCTTCACTTCAAAACAACGTGAAAATTTGTTGGATTTGCGAAAAATTGTGCGGGTGGAATGATGATTTAGGTGACGCAAAAAAACCGGCCCGCTTGTGATGAGACCTTATTCAACTAAGGAACCCCTAAGTCATTTACCTCTTGGATTTTTGAATTTCAAACCTTCCCTAATGCAAGTGTTTTCCATCCTAAGCCTACTGTTCAAACTGACTTATTCGAATGACGTTTGCACTTGGTAAACTGAACCAGATACAAGTAAGCTGAAGGCCTGTGGCAAAGCGGTCAAGATGCGGCTAATCTTTGTGGGTCCGACCAGTATTCAGTACCCATCGACCCAACAAAGTGTTCGCTGTTGAGGAGACGTCACCATGCTGTTCACTCCAGCTGTACACACCAGTTAACCTGGTCATGCCTTTTGTAAGCGAAATTCCTGAATCCTTCAGGCCTAGAACCCATGTCTTCTCACATATATAGGTTATAAGTTGACCAGTGATATGAGGATGGCATGTGGTTGCGGAAATGACACCCAAGAAGGAAGCGCAAACAAGAAAACCATAAGCCTGATCTACTGGCAGAGGTGGGCCGCATTACTATTTTGTGTGAGCATCCTAACCCTGATAACGCTGATGTAATGAGACATTCACTCAGAAGACGCTTTAACTCGAAGCCTGGACTACAGAACCCCAATGAGACGGAAAGAATCAAGAGACACTGAAGCTGGAATCTACGTGATCTACGTTTACAAAGTGCGGGCTCGAGAGAGTGAAAAATATGCTCCGAAAATACAACTGTCGTTGCATATTACCAATGAACCTGATAAACGAACTGTCTGGACCGTCTCTGGCTCCCCGCAGATGCTTTACCCAAGTTAGCCGTGGAATACAAACAAAGAGGAAATTTTAATGTCTCTGACTTCAAAGATTTGAACAGCGTATTACATAGTGTATGTAACGACTGATTTGTAGACTGGGACTTCAGCATCCATTTCGGTTTAGGCCAGAATTGTGATACAACGAATGCCCTTTGATTGCCACTTCTACGCATACCACGCAATCAAAGTTACATAACGTTTAGTCTGTCTGTTCTCCAGAAAAATCGTACTCAACGTTAGTCGACAGAAGGCCATCCATCTGTTCGTCGTTCTGGGATAGACACCCCCACCAACAGTTACTGCACTTTGCAGGATAGTTACCTCGTAACTTGATCCGGCCACGAAATAGAAAGAAGATGAAGCTGTACACTCACTTGCAGAGTACATCGGTGTTAACAACTGACTCAACCGAATCTCTGGTCTTCAAATGAATGAACTGCACGAAGGCAGCCATATGATGCAGCTAGAACGTTGTTCGAGGTAACGGAGTTTTCAACAACATTATGTGTAGTGTTGGTTGTCAAGGAAATACACTCCGATATCTTGGGACAACCTCTGTGCAGCAAGCTCAGTTGAAAAACATCATACGTTGGAAGTACAGCAGAGTCTTTAACACCCATGTAGTTTGCAAGTTTGTGTAACTCAACACTTGCGTAAAACTTGGTGTTCATCAGAACAAAATGTTGATGGGAATCAGAGAACTACGCCTAGCTGATGAAACTTAAAAATGACAAAATCGGCAGTGCGATGTCAAAGAATTTTCATCAATTCCATAAGTAGTGCAATTTCTAAAGAAAGATCATGTTTGATGAACGATCTGGTCTTGTTTACTTGACATTACTGTTTGTATGATAGGAAGTTAGTCGATTCACAGCAAGTAAATTAATAACTTCGTTTTTTGTAGAAAATTCTTATGATCTAATGCCTAAATAGCCCTGCTCGACCTTGTAATTTACAATGACCTCAATTTTATTAGTCGCACTCTTGCAAACCTTGCAAACTCGACATAAAAATTCGGGTAGTGGAAGATCCTTCCTCTGATTCTTACAGCGACCTAATTTTCGAACACTGAACGCACTCCCCATCTGCAAAGCCATTATTACCGCGAGATCTTCAAGGTTTGTCGGTCTATTTTTCTGTTTATTACATCAGACGGTCACATCCGTCACTCATGTAAGAACAACGGGATGATGAGTAACCTTGGAGCGCAGCCCAGGATGAACCGTAACCAACTCATGACTCACGCCTCAAGGTCATTCTGTGTCAGCTTTGGGGCTGAGCTCTGCTGACCCTCCGTCAAAACAACACGCTGGTTAGAGAGGGTCACCAAAGTAGAGGTGATGCTCGCATGTTCCCTCACATCAACGTTGTTCACTGAACTGGGGCCAAAACTTGGCGTATCTAAAAGAAATCGTGCTGTTCAATCACTTGGATCCGACTGAGAATTCGTTGTATCAGAAAAGTTCAGAAACCAATCGGCATATTTATTGCAATGGTCAACTGTATAAGACTTGCCACATCTACAGCGACTACCACGCGTAATCATCTGATAAATTGAGCTGCTCCGCTTGTGTATTGAGATCTTCAGTGATTGCTGCTCAATCGGAAATCCTTGTGGCGGATACGGATGTGATCATTTTTTAGGTTAGGATTACGGTTCTGGTTGAGCAAATGATGCCAGTTAACGGTTTACTTGAGCGGCTATTCGATTTTTACTCGTGACAACAGAAGGGAATAATACCTCAACGGTTTTGAAGCCTGAATTCCTTCCCGAAGCTTTAATAAAAAAAACAAAAAAGTATTTGGGTGGGCAACATTGTTTCATGTCGCATCACCCTGATCCTAATTACGACCACACGTTAAGCGCAATCGACTTCCTACGAGTAAACGACACGCTTAATCAGAACCGAACACTCTATAAAGAGAGTATTTTATGTCCCACAAAAAGCTTCTTCGTACTGTCAAAGAATCCATCTTATAAGTAATGCAATATTCGACAACAGTAGAGAGGATTACTGTTTAGCTAGGGATTCGTTCCTTCTTGGGAGCATAGTAGAATAGTGTCTTCGTGCTCACGGATACAACATTGCTCAGCTAGGACTTATTTTTGTCCAGTATTCGTTTACCGTTTTATTTTGCTTTCAAGCAACAAACTAGGGCTGTGTTGAGTAGTAGAAAACACAAAACAATCGTATGGCGGTCCAGAGTCTCATCTCACTGTAAGTTTCACACCGTTTAATTTTCCTGGAAAATTCGCACTTAAAGACAGACAATGAATGCTCATTATCCAGGTGACAATAAGTGGACTGTTTTTTATGCCTTTCAGTGTGATGTCTTCATATCACCCCGTCGGTTGTACCTCTGGAGAACAAACACCCCCAAATCACTAGGTCAAGGGTGGGTCGTTCAGCTGTAACACCCTTCCGGTGCCTACCTGCTATGCCACCCGAAGGAAGCACGAGGCTGAGATACTGCCAGGTTGCCCAAACCTAGACAGTGGAAGTCGAGAGGCAGAGGTCGGGTTCGAACCACGGACATTCCGGTCAGTAAATTCGCGCCCCCAAATCACTAACCACATAGTATGAAATTTTCTGCCGAATTAGTCACCACTAAACTACCCATAGCTGATCAAAGGACCGGTTAACGTAGCACTGTAATACAGTTCTCACCAGAATCCAGCATTTTTGTCCCAACACCAAAATTATTGCAGCGGGGGCTCAAAGTGTTTTTTTCGTTAAACCAACGTAACTACCAAGAGGTTGGAAACCGAAACAGCATATGGACAAATCGGGAGTACGTAAAACACCTTGATCGAGTAAAAAATGAGGTACTATTGCTAAGCTGTCACATATACCGTGCAGTTCAGTTCGGTCTGGTAGATCGTTTGTATGCATTTTTCTCATCTATTCATCTAAGCGACCTGCCAACCAATGAAACGACTTGTATACACAGGGCTTAGGAAGATGTGAAAAAAAATCGTTCAGCTGTAGCACCCTCTCGGTGCCTAGCTGCCATGCCATCCGAAGGAAGCACGAGGGCTGGGATACTGCCAGGTTGTCCAAGCCTAGACAGGAGAAGTAGAGATGCAAAGGTCGGATTCGAACCACGGACTTAGGAAGATGTGGTAACCATAAATCCGGAATGGACCGACGTCAACCCACTACTCTAACCTCCTTTTATGTAGTGTTTTGAGGATGATGGGAGATTAATCATCGTTTAGCGTTCTAGTTTACCAGCTGGTGATCAACAGGGTTCGGATTTCGTAATGTAGTCTCGTATCAGCAGTGGAAGGATTTCCGCTCACGATCGACTTGATACAAGCCACATCCGGAAAAACACAAACGACCGCGAGCGGTCGATGTGGAAATTCCCCTCTGCAAGCGAAGTATCGATTCTTTTTTCACCATATGACAGAATGTAAAACTGTGTCGTGCTTGTCCTTCGATGTGAAGAATCAACCAGTATCCTCAAAAAGCCCTATTTATTCAGGGGGACAGACGACATCAAGCCGTTGTGGTCAAACTGCATTTCCCCTCGCTGTCTCTTGGTAATAATTTGTGATAGCTACCTACTTCTTAGTGTACCGAAATTTGCTTCTATCAGTAAGGAGAACCATTTGTCAGCGTGTTTGACTTGGTACAACCGTATCGAATTAGGACACGTTTTCCAAATGCCAGTACACTGCCTGTCTTCACACCCGACCTTTTGTAAAACATCAGCTAACTGGAGAAAATCACCAGGAGATCGGAAAATCAGATAGAGTTTGAGTCTGAGAACGCCGACCAACCTATTGGCTTCAGTTGGCTACTCCCACCCTCTTGAAGAAGAGGTAGGGGATGCTATGATAACGACAGTAGCTTAAATAGTGGTGACCGGTGGAACATGCGGTGCGGCACATAGGCCTAGTGCCGTACATTGTGATTCACAAACACCTATATCATCGTCACACTTCATTTTTTCCAGTGGCATTGTCAGCAGTTTCATACTGCGTAAGCCCATGTCCTCCAGTCTGCTTGTGGTTTTCCCAGTCAGTCGGTGTTCCCTAGAGAGACCATTCAGAAAATGTACCTTAAACCAGATCGTTTGAAATATGGTTGAAACCAGAGGTGTATGGAGCCGTTCCGAGTCATACACAATGATGAATGGTGATAGTGTGTTCGAATATTAGTGGCTCAGGTACATTCATTGGTAATTGATCAGGTGGCTGTTGACATGCTCACCGACCTTGGCAGTTGACTTGCAGACGTTTCGTCACCATTTGAGAATGCATAATCAGTGCGCTGTTACGGAGCACTGATGCTATTTCCTCAAATGGTGAGAAACGTCTGCAAGTCAATTGCCAAACACTGTGAACATGTCGACAGCCACCTGGTCAATTGCCAACACTGACGACTGGTTCTCCTTATTGATGGAAACGAATATCGGTACACTGTCACGGGTTCGAAACTATGAGTTTCGTCAGATGCGTACTGCTGATGATTCCCAATAAGGATGAAACAGCTGTAAAAGTGCTTCTCGGCTTTTCCGCATAGGTTGGCTTCACTTACAGGACGAAATCACCCATAAAAATTCCCAACTGACCTTGCTCTACCAGCGATTTACAAGCAGCTCAGAAGGAAGGACAATTCACACGGTGAGTAAACCTCCGGTCCAAGAAATTGTCACTCGAGGAGCCAGTCAAACCATGACCACGTAATGTGGATTCCATGATTGAATAATCAGTGGCACTAGATCCTATCTAACTGCGAGTTAGTTCCAGTACTGATCAACTACTCGTGGCCTAACGGTTAATTGTTCAAAGTGCAAACCGGTAAGTCGCGGGTTCAAGACTCCTTTGATTTTTATGAAATGCGCACTGCTCATTATTCCCAGTAAGAATGAAACAGCTGTACAACATTTTTCGGCTTTTCATCATAGATTGCCTTCGGGCGAGGATGTGGAATATAGGTAACTTGGGTGTGCTACTTGGTTGTTCATCTGTTCGCCGAGCTTGGTAGTTGGATTGCAAACGTTTCATCACCAATCGAGGTGACATCGTCAGTGCGTGGTTGAGTGGGTGAATTGCTCCTCTTCTGCCTGTGCTTATATAGTTTCTAAACAGCATCCGGTAGCTCTGAAGCGATTGCTTGGTCCCGAGGCGGTCTTCGCGCAGTTTGACCTCCTCGGGAACAACCAATCGCTTCAGAGCTACCGGATGCTGTTTAGAAACTATATAAGCACAGGCAGAAGAGGAGCAATTCACCCACTCAACCACGCACTGACGATGTCACCTCGATTGGTGATGAAACGCTTGCAATCCAACTGCCAAGCTCGGCGAATAGATTGCCTTCACTTGCAGGCTGATATCTTTATTGAAAAACATCTAGAAATAGCCAACAAATAAATACCAAACAGCTATGAAAAATGTTGCCGAGGGATGCCGGGAAGGAGTGTGGCTTACCCACAAAGACTGAATGTTCCCTGTCCAGTTTGTGAATAAAGGAGGTCCTTCAGCGATAGTTGTTGACTTTTACATTTTACAATTCGGTCAACAAACATTCTTCCGCTCACTTGTAAATGACAATATCCAACTCGACAGCTTACGCTTGTTCGTGTCCTCCTGGATGTGGCTTGTAGCAAATCTATCGTGAGTAGAAAAAACCTTCTACTGTTTATATCAAACAGCAGTTACGCACTTTCAGATGCTCCGAAAAAGTTCCATCCCTAAACGGTACTAAAACCAGAGATTGATTAGCGTGAATCTATCACACTGGAGATTTGTCCCAATAATACACTGTCAAGGGACCTTCTGAGTGTCGCACTCGGATAAGATTGGTCAGAATTCCAACCGTAGTATGCAACACTGGGACGAGAAAGTCAATGAAAAGTACGCTGCGGTATCCCGGCCGTCCCAATGGAATTTACGACCAAGATAATTTACAAGCTCACTGCAGCCATTTCCCACTGGAAAACCCTAACGTTCACCGATTCTGCTCGGTTGTTGGTTTGTGGGCGAATTCGCAAGTTTCAGGATGCTGCAGCTCCAGCTGTTCAAGCGAAGAACAACTGACGCGTTTAACATTCGTATCCTAAACACATAGGGTTGTGTCGCGGACTTAGGTTAATCGGATCCATGTTATCGATTATAGCAGCAAAGCACCAGTGTTCTTATCTGGTGATGTTGTCAATTATGATGATGATGAAGATGATGATGATGATGATGATGATGATGATGATGATGATGATGATGATGATGATGATGATGATGATGATGATGATGATGATGATGATGATGATGATGATGATGATGATTATGATTATGATTATGATATCGATTGTCGGCCATTTGGCCGGTTCCTATTCTAATTGGCCCCAACAGGATGATTCTGCCTGTTGGTACGTTGCTTCCAGGTGTGCCTGAAGTACAGTTAAAGGTACGAAATAACACTTCTAGCAAAGAAACACTAAATTATAACATCGCCCTTCAATTCTGGTGATGTATCTATCTAACCAAACCAACCACCGACTCGTGACTTAATTACCGATAGCACTCAAAATTCCGTAGGACATCATAACCGACAGGCGCATGGCTCGTGCCAGATCGACACCGGACCAATCTGATTTTCGTTGGTAACACTTATACTAGACCCGTCTATCACCAGCCACAAATGACTAGAATACATCATCACCTGCTGCTCACTATCAAGTGAGGTACCAAAATATAGTGAACACTGCAGGCTACAGACACCAATAAATGAGTACATAAATCAAACTGTTAGGCTATTCCTTAATGTTGAGTTGCATATCAGGTTTTCCTGAAGGATTTCCCTGTACGTGCCCAACAAATGTTAGTTGGTCCAGTCTGGCATATCAACACAATGCACAAAATATACATGCAATGATTGCACAGGACAGGAGGACGATTGTTCAAATGACAGTCATGTGAGTATGTATTCTACAAAATCCCGCAACCACCAACACCTGAAATCATATTTAACACGAGAACTCACAACCAAATTAAACGGAGTGTAACGCATGAAAATAATACATTTTAGGTTTCCCTCCAGTTCGTTTTGATTATCTCTCTTCAAAATTCACTGACTACTGACCGCCAATGGAAAACAAGTTCCTCAGTCAAATGCTGATGACTCGTCTCATGTCAATATGAAAACAGTCATTTTGGTGGCGTTGGTGAGCTATACGAAATCTATATGCAGTGAATATCGACTGGTTTTCGATTGGTCAGTACCAAGCACCAGTACTTGTGGGTTTTGATTGCCTTGCATCCAGATCGCTGGTTGAAGCGGCCCGTTGTCATCTGATGCGTTTATTCTGGATAATTCTTGCCAAAAGAGGAACTCGTAATTCGATTTTCGGCGCTGGTAGAGGTCAGCAGTTGTACATGTCATCGCTCCTGCCCATCAGTTGGTGTGCCTGCATATGCGTTGTACCTAGACGAAGCAAACGTCAGCTTGTTTCTCCGCTTTCTAGTGTAAGCAACAGGCTCTTGAATGACAGCCCGGTCTAGGATTTGCGACCTGTCGCTTACCGAAATGAGCTAATGTGGAAGCTAACCTGCGTCGCACAAGTGCACTTAAATTCCACATTGTCTGACTGTGAATAACCAAAATGAATTTGAGTACCAGAATTTTAGGTACCTAGTGGGTTGTTTCAATAGACACTCTTTCGTCTTCTTGAGTCCATCAGTGGACGAACTTTGACGGTCACCAGCCGTGGCATCTCCCTTAGTCAGATCTATCAGTTGTGGGAAGTCAGCTTCAGAGATCTTTCTGTCGTTGATACGAATACGGATTTGCAATGGCCGAAGGCTCTGCAAAGACTTTTTCCCAAAGACATTTTCCCATCTAGTATCGCCTGGAGCCACTTCTGGTAAGTACACATGAATATGTCGGCATATCTAGAATCAGTTCAGACAATTTCCAGGGTTTGAAATTCTTGGTGAGTTAGATTTGCAAAAAAATCAGTGTTTTTCTTCAACAGACTGTACTTTGAAGGCACACCTTTTCACAACGTAAGACAAAGAAGTCTCTTTCCGCCTCGACAAGCTCGCTCAGAAGATACACCTCTATTGGAAAAACATTTTTGTTACAATGGGAACCTTCTTTACTGCTCTTCCCCTTTATGGAGAGAGCACTCAGAACACCTGGTCCCGGAAATAAGGTGACAAAATACAATCGGTTCACCGTCAATGAAGGCAAAAGTGTCAGAGTGACCCTTTTTTCTCGTTGATTGGGTTTGCATAATTTTTCAGCGTAGGCGAATTTCCCTGATTGGTTAGTGGGATTCGCCTTCATCAGTGCACAACCATCAAGTGCTGTAGCAGCCTCAGACTAGAGCAAAAACCGAGGAGAAAACACAATAACTAACGATGCGTTGGATATCACCTCGAATCGGAAAGAAGTCTGCAGTCCACTTGCCAAAACAGGCAAACAAAAGAGGGATCCGGCATTGTATCCGATCTTCCCTTGTCCTACACCATTCCAACTGCTCCTAATATCCTATGCCACAGGCGACGATGTACTGGCCAGCAGCCGAGTTTGAAATCATGAGTGCTCCTGCTACGCTATCCAGTCACATCTGCGAATTATTCTCGGCTAGACTTGACTGAGAAGAAAGTTTTTGATGCTAAGAAATTGTTTTCAACTGATTACCGACTGGTTGCTGAGTATCGTGTTTATATGAGACAACTGTTATACAAACATACGAAATTTGAGAAAGAGAGAGAGAGAGAAGAAAACATACAGAGAATGTCATCTGGTCTCACTCAGGTATCAAATGATTAATGTGCAAATTTAGATGCAAAGCCCCAGCTAGCACTTGATCTGACAGTTGACCCGACCCGTCCTGAGAACCAGGCCAATTCATCTGGAGTGCTCCAGCCAGCTTCGCCTGTTTGCACAAGTTGGGTATGCTCAGTCTGATGTTAATTGCTCCAGCTATTTCCGATATGCTTGTCCGTGCAGGTTTAGAAGGATGGAGTGCAGTTTTATACATTAATTTGAAGGCTTTACCGGTGTCTTACATCTGACTTGAGGCCACGAGGTGAGCAACGATGAAGCTTCTCGGTGATCCTGTACAGCACTGCGGTAGCCAGCTAGGGTAATGCTCACTCATACAGACGGAAAACTGGCAAGTGAACAAAGCTGAAAGCATCTTCTATTGGCTGTTTAATTTTCTTACCAATATAACGGTAGGTAGATTTCTCTTGAAAGCCAACCAGAAAACAGGCTTTGGTTTGCCGCTTTTAACAGTGTGAGGTTTTGCGATGGTCGCTTAATATTTGTATCAATAAGTCATTTGGAATGGCCATCCTATGAAAGTATATCCTCTTATCAGATTGTCCCGCTACCTATCACTTTAAATCCTTGAAGCAAGACGCCTTACGAAGTCAGTTCTTTGCTACAAAAAATGGTGCATTTTCCGATCTAGGTCTGCTCCCGATCTATTATGCGTTGTATTGCCCCCTCTGTAAGACTCCTAAGGCGCCTGTCCAAGAGGAAATGGGTATCATTGTCATCGGTGGATGTTTCCATTTCCTGTCTATCTAGCACTGCCATCAACATGTTAACGAACAAGAGATCAACCGAGGTTCCCAATGCAGCACTCTCAGTTTTTCTGCACAGATCACTGTTGAATCAAAACAATGCAATGAACTAGACCGGAAAAATAACTTGCTCAATCTCGGGAAGGACAGACCAATTTCAAGTTTCGAAATGATTGCAAAATTACAAGTAGGATTGGTAGTTTATACCAACGAGAAATTGTTGCAAAATGATGAAACGTCAAGAGAACAAAAAACGAACCTATCTTTGGGGTCAATTCCATTGATCGTCTCCACAAATCCAAACTACCTTTCAAAATGTGTGCGACTAGACGCTGAGTAACAGGTTCTGATATATTCACCAATCACTTGGCCAGTGCGTGGTACGGTGGTTTTTCATTGAGCAAATAGGGTTTTGGAAAGTCCATATAGACGAGATATTGTGGAACTAACAGCTTTGATGGTCGTAAACAGATTGGAGTTGATGAGACCGTCATCAAGGAGTGTTCAGAAAGTCTACATTCACAGCTAGTCGCATTCCCTTATGTACTACGTAAAGGTCAGCCTGTACGCAAGTGGCGAATTAAAGTCATTTGGAAATACAGGCCGCCGGTAGCCATCGGCCATTCGGGTGCCGAGCTTGTGTCGGTTTCACCACCTACGTTTGTTCGTGCTCGCTCATCGCTGAGTCAGCATTCAGCCTGTTCCAGCCGGGTTGGTCTGTCTAAACCACATCGATGAGACGATCGAATGCAACATGCATTTTACCTCCACAGACTATGATGTGTGCACTCATGATTCTATCGTTAGTACCACTGTAGTTGGTAGATGTCGTTTTCCGATGGCTAAAGTCTCGAGAGTTTTAACCATCACCGAATGTGGAACTATCAAAAACTCTGTGCAACTTACAATACTAGAAAATGTGGAGTATCCCAGTAATTGATAGGCAAGCTATTGACTGCCCCGTGAAACATGGTTCTTGAAAAGCCATAACTGAGGATTTTTTTATCACACAATTCAGGAGAGCGTTCAGCTTTTTGTTTGCGCATCCAAAAGTTCGTGTTTTCAACGCACTAGAAACTACGTCAGTTGTTGTGACATGACTTCAGGTTAACGGTAAACAGCACACTCGCAAGAGCCTTATCGAGGCCTACTTCTGTAAACAAACAAGATTCGTAATCAAATCTACCAAGCAAACAAACAACGGCCGAGGGTATGGCCTCATGCAAATACGGTTGTACTTTTGATAATATAACTGCGTTAGCAACAAAAGACAATGACCTACTAACTGGTTGGATTAAGCGAGATGCCTTCTGAAGGTGTCGTGCTTGATATTTCAGCGAGGTTTACCTGGATTTTGTAGGCAAACAATTCAAATGACCATTCCACTCACCCATGGTAACTTAACGTAGATATACACGACAGTAAACCGATCTACAGTTCTAGTCACATCCCGATAATTTTACTCTATTGCCTTACCATCTATCGTCCTCTTGAGCAGCTCTGCGTTGGATACACTACCTAGCAGTCACCCCCTCCAAGAAGAAACATCGTTTCTAAGAGACATGTTGGTATCTCCCAAAGTGTCCTTTCAGAGGGCAGGAACTTACTACATCAGAAATAACCGCTTTCATTTGGATGTCTCCTATCTGCTATTGTACACGCAGACTGAGATAATTCATCCTCAGATGGCCCGTCCGCCCGCAGAAAAAGGGCCATCCCGCTGGACAAGCTGTAGTGGCTTTTATTCTCAAACCGAATTTACTTAAAAAGTCCATCTGAAGAGAGTCCGTCCCCCAGAAAAGTCCAAAGCGCCCCTGTTCTCCTCATCTGGGAGAGTGGCTAGCTTCATTTATTTGCAAGCTGCACTTTTACAGACGCAAGCTTTTCGCCTGGTCACATTTCGTTATTCTGACATTCATTCTGGCAACTATACTATCTCTGTTCAGCAACGATTAGCAGGATTCTAGTGCTGTAGCCGCGGCCACAGAAAGTAACCGAGTAAGGCGTTTCTCGTCTCGTCGACTAACAATCAGGGTACACTGAGCTTAGTATGCGTTTCGTTATTAGCTATTAACTCGTTGACTGACCAGTTAGTACGAATTACATTCGTCTGCCAATTTCGTATTTCTGTATTTTTCAAACAAACCTGTACTTAGACTGCCTTAATTAGTGCACAGCTTGCTAGATTAATAATTTTTATCACAGCCATCTCGTTCGGCCAGTCTTCCTCTTGTTTTGGAGCAGTTATTCTGGTTAGTCCACGCCAAAGTACGAAAGCACTGGTTTCGAGTCAACAATGTGTATCCTTGGCCTTGCCGGGATTTGAACCCTTAAAATCCGTCACCAAACCAGCACATATTTGACCATTGGATTATCACGTCTGAACAGGTGCATGTGTTCACACCTGAGAAGTGTGATTAGTTTGCCTGGCGGCTCGGACGGGCACCCAATACCTAGCCTGGTTTTTTCGATCGAGTGACCCGCCTGTACGGACTTCCCGGGCAGAAAGCTCTGCGGAGGTTTAAAACATGCTGCGCCCACGAACCCAGAAGTTGACAGAGAATCAAAACGTTAAAGGGGTATTTCGGAGTTTTCATATCTACCTAGGTTGTATTGACTTGGTTCACAAAGATGATGAACCCAAGTTGCAACCGATTCGTGTTCTGTTAGCAACTAGCCACGGTAACTCTGCAAGATGCGGTCACAAGAGGGCTGACATGAACTTCACCTACGTAAGGTTCCTCAATCACAAGCCTCTGAGAATGTCCTGAACCCTTTTGCTGAATGACTTTTGAAACTGTTACAACACAGTGAACATCAAAGTTGTCTGTAGGACAGTGCCGCAACAACTACCTTCTGTTGATTAGTTCTTACATAAGCTTTGGAGTCGATCTCTTGAGCTTCACATCCTACGATAGTTCATCACAGAAAACAATCCACATTTGCTGAATTTGCACCCGTTGATTACCTCATCAATAACTGACGACCACAGTCATGAGTATACGGACTTCCCTTTTTGAAGAGTCACCCATTTGGGTCTCAGAAGTGTCTCTACTTCCTGTATGGCTTTCGGTCATAAGCTCGTGGAGGATGACAAAGAAGTCCCTGACTGTGCATGACATCTATTGTTAAAGAATCCAATGTTATCCTTCTATTGTCTTTGCCTTCAGTAATTTAGCTTCGTGAGGGATGAGTTGAAAAGCAACACCCCATGTGGAACTGGTATTCAATCCACTACTTCGGTAGCCGAGGGACCACAAAAGTCGGCAGCTGTAATCTGGAAGGCTGCGACAATCGAGTTAAGTAAAACCGGAAAGGTTCTCAGTGGCATTCCACTACAGACAGTGCTATATGCGACCTCCTTTAGGAGGCTGATATGTTCACGACCATGGTGCTTGTTGCGCTAAATGTGAGAGGTTGTGACCAAAGCCTCTACGCACAGCTGTTGCACTTAGACTCTTATTCCAGGCCAGGACACGCAAGAGTACTGAAAGCCTTCTCCTTGCTCCTTCGTCAATGCATGGAGGGCAGTTACTAAGTTCTTTGAGATCGTTTTTGGTTGTGTTGCAATCTAGAGAGAAGTATGAAATCGCTTTTCATGTTTCTTGACTTGTACTCGGACCCGGTTGCATCAGTCTCTCCATCCAAGCTGCTAGGTTGGTTGCCTTATTGAATAACGCCGCACCCAAGCTTGTGTGTAGCTCAGTTTCCTTATTTGCCTTGTCTTTGCTTTCGCCTAATGATTTTTACGAAAAAAATGTCAGTCACGGAAATTCCGTATTACAAACGTTGGGACCAATGACGATTGGCTTTGAATGGAAGATAACTGGTCTGTTTTGGGAAACAGCTGCATGTTTTCCGTCGTGGATATCTGTAAGTTTTGTTAAATGTCGAGATAATTTGACATGCCACAACCTCAAGCAAGCAATACAATACAAGCAACCTTAGCAAACAATACGCGGTTCACATGAACTTTTAATCGCTCCAGAGCATCTGTGGATTGTAACTCTTAATTGTCTAAGGCTGCTTTTTGATAGCCGACTTGCAGTTATTCAAACACACTCTTGTGTCAATGTACCTAATGTACCTAACCACGATTCCCGTGATTGGTGCGAGTTGCAGGGTTTATAGAATTCGCCTGCCCATCATTTATGTTTGGACAAGTTGACTCCTGTCCTGTTGCAATCATCCTGCTGAGCCCTGCTGGGAAGCACTGGACTAGAGTATTGTCTTCCGGGGCGTGGGAGAAAACTAGTCATGTCGCTCGGAGTTGAAATCGCACAATCGCCTGTTCAGACGTGATAATTCAAGTGCATCCAGCGTACGCTGGTGAAGTACTTTTAACAGTCTCGCCTTGCACGTTAGATGTCCGGAGTTCGAACGCCTGTACGGTCAAGAATATGCACTAGTAATGAGTTCTAATAAGGGCAAAACTCGAGTCCGTCTTTGGTGTGGGCCAAGACAGAAGGAAGACTGTTCAAACACGAGTGATGTGAATGTGAGTTATGCACATCCACACCCAGCTACAATTACTGCTAATCTGTTTGAAGACCGGAGTAGGTCTTGATTTGATCCTCATGATTGCACAACACTCAGGCATCGTGGGTATCAGGTAGCAGTAGCCTCTATGCTTGATAACGAACGGCATTCACATGATTCTCGTATTACAGCAGTGGTTCATTCAAACACCAGTTGACCTGCTCTGTTCTGCCCTACTCTTGTAAAAGCTTTCCTATCTATATATCACATTGGCAGGTTATTTGAGCAGTAAACCCATTTCACGCCAATTTCCGAGGGATTTCTGACATGTACTCTGACATCTGAAAACGTATGAAATTCTGGAACTCGACTTCAGAGTCATCAAAATGGAGGTCAACATCGCCACAAATTTGAAGTACATGGTCAGTGACGAGTGGAATATCTGAAGTATGAATTTGTACCTGTCCATGTTGTTGAAAGCTATGTTTGGGAGACCCGAACCACTTAGTGCCATAATGTAAAAAGCCACAACACTAACTCTGCACCATGCTCTTTGTTTGAGGGGGATAACTGCTCCTGAGGAAAGCTTTGAATTGTCTATGATGAACACTGGGAGGACTCTCAATTGGTGTCACTTGCAAGTTATACCTCACGGAATTGGAGTGTGGTTGTCCCTCTTGCGGAGGGACCTTATAATGAGGGGGGAGATTGCTGTATTTTGAATAACGCGAACAACGAAAGGCGAGCCCTTTTTACTTAATGAGCCAAATTTTATCTCGTCCATAAGAAGTGAAGTAACTGGAACAGATTCAGTGCTACTCCCAGACTTCTACAGGGATCTGGAACGCAGATCGATTTGCAGACCTCCGTTTAGACAGTTTGAGGAATGGGTGAGCCATAGCAAACTACGATACCACTTCATCATACTGTTTTGTTCTGGGGTAAATGCGTATTCCATATCTCCAAAAATAGAGAGCGAATCGCATGCGCGCACGATTTTTGACCATCAACAGGGCTTGATTAAAAAATCGCTCTGAACCTCTTTTTCAATCGAGCGAATCATGACATTTGGTGCCTCCTTGAAACCCTGTTGCTTTGGGCCTGAGTCAGTTCCAGTGCCCGTAACATAATTTAATGGTTTATAGTTGTTCCCCTGACAAACTTGCACCAAGTTTTTGAAAATGTGCATCAAGCTATCGATATGTAACTTTCCCGGTGAAACTACCGGAGTTGAATTTGTGCAAATTTTCTCCAATCCACGATAAACTAACCGACCGATGCACATGACTGCGTGAGTTCGGTACCATCTTCTAGTCAGTCTCTCAAGGTGAATAGGCTCATTTAGATTCCGGTTATTTTCCACTGTCAGCCATCATTATCGACTACATTCTTAGACGAAACTAATGTAGAAGTTCGTCCAATTAACTAATAAGAAGCGTCGAAATTCCGGCCCGAAGTGTATCGCAAATACTACCGGTACAAGATGAGGAGAACGTCACATTTACGAACTATATAATTTGAAATGCCACTTCTCCGTATCTATGACAGAAATATTGTGATGAACCACTTTTCAACCGCGCTCATTCTTCATAAATTTGGCAACGACTTGTACTTGGAAGTGAGAGAGGAAGAGAGAGGAAAGCTGTGAAGCGTAGTTGAACTAAATAATCCGGAGGATGAGTGGAACTCTATGGAGATTACTGAAGAACACGAGAGCGCTACCAAATCCGAAAAGTCACAAAATCAAAGCAGTCTACATGCCAGTATCATCAAGTCGTACGCACAGATTTCCAGTAAAATTATACTGTTTATTGGGCTTTGGAAGTACCAGTTCCTCAGTATATATATATATATATATATATATATATATATATATATATATATCGGAAAACGAGGTTACGAAAAAGTTATCACAACCCATTTTGTGCCTCCCCCTACTTGTGCCGTAGAAGCAGTTCAAAGAGCAGAACCTCTTAGCGTCATTTGTTTGAGGTCACATGTGTACCTGTGTCCTTCCTGTCGCCATTGCGAAGAGGCAATGCGCTTCAGAAGACCTGCTGCATTATTGGTTAACTGAACAAGTAATGGGCACACATAAGCTTCGGTGCGCACAGAGGGATCACGGTTACTTACCATCGACATTACTTACTTGCACTGCGCGGGGGTGACGATGTGACACTAAATGGTTGAATGGTCGTAATTAAAGTCTTTTACTTTCACTCAACATGGTTTCACTCAGCTTCCTTATCATTGTGCGATCATATATGAGTGGTTCTGTGTGAATTCGGTCACCATAGGGGACATAACATGCATGTCGCAACTGCGTGATTTCCGGACACATGTCAACGGTTTACCGGCGGACGCGAGAACGCCGGTATATACAATGGAGAAAATAGAGCGGTGCACCCATCTAGTCAATCTCGAGAAAATCAGACTACAAAGCAATGCAAATTGAGAAGGGGGCTAATCAAAACGGGGGAGGAAACTACTAAAAATAGAAGGCACCGGGATGACCAATCGACTCGAAGAAACGCAAACAACAACGCAACAAAGATCACGGACGGACCAGTAAATTCACGAAAAACGCCGTCACTAGCCAATCAAGTTAGGAGATAGAAGATGGTCTTCAAATGCTGCATGCTGCACGCAGGCAAACAGGTGGTACCCACCTGACTGCACACTGATGATGTCCCCTCGTATGGTGACGAAACGTTTGCAAGTCAATTGCCAAGCACGGCGAACAGATCAACAGCCACCCGATCAACAACCAATAAATGTTTACGGTACTTTGCCCGCGACTGTCCATGTAGCAGTAATTACTCAACATAGCACGTGACGGTCGGACTGGCGGAATCATGTCTAGCGGTGACACAACTCACTTGGGATACCAAATATCCGGTGAAAATATGATTCGTCTAAAAGAATGGACAACAATGCATCTACTAAAGTTCACAACTACTCCACTGAATTGGATAAAATTGTAATATTCTGTACCTTCCGAGTTCAGTTATTTTTTTAACTCAGTCTTCTTCGTTTACGTGAGAAAACCCACCCTGTAGAGGTGGTTCAAACATGTCACCAGGACTGTTTGGTTGCTGGTTCATGCTGAAAGAACTGTGACCTAGAGAAGAATCGACGGAATTAGTCCTGCATTGTGGTAGTTTTTCAGCTGTTCCACGTGTATCAACCCAGCAGTGTTAGCCCACCATGTTTCTGTTTCTGGGTAGGCCTTCCTAGAATAGCCGGGATAAATTTAAACGGAGAATTATCAACCGCTTTTTTAGAACAATTCATTCAGTCATTCTGTTCCATCTCTTCTGCTCAACCACGTGAACCTCTAAGCTGTTTCCTTTCTTTGCTTACTCCTGCTTTCATGTAGCGTAATTAAATTTTGTCTTTAATTAGCAGACGGCTGTCCACCTATCCCATTAGACGACAATTCGATTTTGCGTGCTGTCTACTCAAACTGGGATGACAAGAAAATTAACTAACAACTAACTAACTAAGCAAAAGAAGGAACTGTTTGTCTGAATATTTTTTTTTCCTGTAGTTCCGGTACAATAGGTGGCATACAAATGAAAATACCTACAGTGGAATGCCCGTGGAAGGAATTATTCAAATAGTACAAAGCCAGAGCCAGCATCCTCCGTGAGCATTTCAGAAGGCTGGTAAAAGATAGAAAGCAAGGTTAAGTATTATGAAAAAGGTGTATGTTTGCAAGTAGTGTGTATGTGTCTACAATGTTTAAACTCCTTTCCGACATTGGCTTTGAAAAAAAATCCAGATTTATCTCATTTAATTATGGTCAACTTATAGGAAGGCAACGTACCCTTGACTTCGTATTGTTGATCACAAATTTATGTTTTGCACTCCTCTGGAAGCTAACAATCCGGTCCATTCAGATTCTCTTGGGTATTTATGGATTGATTCCCACCATTTTTCGGCTGTTGCAGCAGCTCCGGCAATTTTCCATGTACCGTCAAATACGCTCAGAATTCATCCAAAAAAAAAACGAAAAACCAAGTAAATACCATATCGCCTTACAGTTTTAATTGCGGACAAATACAGGATTAAGACATGATTAATGGCGTACACCGTTCCAGAGTGGCCCTTCTGGCCAATTGTACAGGTGGCCACCAGAAAGGCATATTGCTCTATCGTGGGTGAGTCAGCCTTGTGTAATTTCGATGTTCTTGACCACTTGAGAACAAAATCTAGGCAATCACGGTTTGTTGTGACAGGTCAGCACTTCTCCTTCCTCTGGTCTACCTCATACTGATTCGTCACAATCTCAATTGGGGCGGGAGACAGTACACTAAATTTCGTGTGATTCGGTTCTATTGTACCATTCGCTGAGCTGAGTGTTTTACCACTCGCGCTGCCGTAAACGATTCAGTGTTCACTGATTGGTTATTCAGTCCAGTGTTTTCGGTTCATCAATATTTTGACCCGATTATTCATGAATGGACGACCTTTGTGGCCAGCTGTCACTTGCAGCTGAGACAGATGGTGTAACGCGGATTTCATAGGCTTGTTGTTGTTATTTGTCACCGTATGCCTATCCGTCTATTGGAGTGCGTTGAAATACCAACACCAGATGAAAAGGCGTAGCGTCCTTCAGTTATTTGTTCGCAATCAGCCTTTCATCATTGCTGAATTCACATCAGCACGTTTGGGGCAAACACCTGTAGTAGGTGAATGCCTCCCTGTAAACAAATTTGTTGTCCCCTTAACCATAACGAATTGTGTAACGATGATGACCTTGAATCCATCTTCATATGGTCCACATTCTTCATATTCCACCGTAGTACTGCTGACTTGTGAACGCTGTACGGTAGTCACCCCAAGCAGGTGAGACATGCCTTTGGAGGAAGTCATTTTTAAAAAACCGCAACATTTTATTCCAACGTACTGAACCCCGTCCCACAGAATGCTACAAGGAATGTCACAAAAGAAACTTTAACCGAAATGCCCTTTTCTTAATTCAAGCCAAATGTTTCGATTATGATGAAGTGGCAGGTTACCAAGTATATCAAGTGGCTGGGTAAAACTGCAGGTGAGCAGCAGATCAAGACGAAAATGAGTTGCTGGTGAGGCAGAGTGGACTGGTGAATTCATAACACTGTACCCTTTTATCCATTTAAGATAACGCAGCAAGAAATAAAATGCGAGATGGAATCATTTCGCGTCGGTCGCAACATTTGTAACACAGGCCAAAAAAGACAGCACATTGCCTATAGGTCAGGCACAATGTTAGGTGAACTTCACTCACACACACAAGCCAGATTAGGCATAATGTGGCAGCCAAATAAATCTGAGTGGAAAACAGTGGCCTATAACGAGTAATCAATAAGCCGGAGTGCCAATAATTTGGAATGGGAAACATTTAATTCGTTTTAACCTAATGGGCAGTTTGTAGGACATATCTAGTGATTGGTTATGGAGTTCCACCAGTTTTCCGTCCAGTGGCCTTATTCAGCAGCCAAACAGGGAGGTGGTCCTGAGCTCTGGTACCAAGAATTTTGTTCCGTTCTTTCGGTTCGCAGCTACGGATGAGGCGTTAGACAGAGTGTGAAGATGAGATAACAGGCAGGTTTTTTTTCTTTGTCGGAAGTGGTACGCTTATTGTGCGTGTCAGAACTCTCATCATTCATCATTGTCAGCTGTAAGAACCGCGTACTTCTCGTACAGTGGTTTTAGCTGCCACAGCTTCGTTCACCGATGATTTGGTGAGGTGGGGTAGGTAGCTGCGCATTGGAGGCGGGAGCTGATAAATTGGTGCGTAAATACAGCACTGTCAGTGGACTGTCAAGTGGGGGGATTGGGAAGGGAGCTATGCATTGAAGGCAATAGCTTGGATGCACGAGCGCCATTGAGGGCGCGACTGGGCCATGTCTGACAATGTCTCTAACCATTGATGTGGCCCGTCTCGGGGTCCCCATCCAGGAAGACGGCAATGACCAGCGCAGCTGAGTTTGCTGGTAATGGCTTTTATACTTCGCTGCCAAGTCATTGTTTGACCGCCTCTGGCTCGTTTCCACCCTTCACGTGGTTGTGCGAAAAGAACCCTTCGAGGAAGTCGGTCGACTGGCATACGCAGCACGTGGCCAAGCCAGCGCAACCTATGCAGTGTGATCAGTTCATCTATCGAGGGTGAGTTATTTCTTCCGAATACCATTCGACGTACTTCAGCATTGCTGATCCGGTGTTCCCACCAGACTCGGGCAATGCTCCGAAGACAAACACTGAAAATTTTTTGACGTCCTCGACGCGCTGTGGCCAGGGTTCTGATCCGTATAGTAATATGGAGCGCACCGCAGCATTGTAAACTCGACCCTTGACGGACAAACAGATGTCACGCCTACGCCACACATGACACAGGTTCACAAAAGCTGCTCTGGCCTTCCCAATCCGGATGGAAATATCATCTTTCGCGAGACCACCGGGAATGATACAGCTGCCCAGGCGGTTCCCAGTCTTGGTTTGATTGATCTTGTGAGAACATCGTTCATGAAAGACAGCTTCAGATGGGCCAACAATTTTGTCCCACAGGGATTCAGTTCCGTGTTGGACTGTGCCATGCTATAACGCCTGACAATTTCTTGAGTGTTATTGTTCTGTTGCAAAATTCTTGTGAGCACTTAAAGCTCCGTTGACAGGGCTTCCGAAGTGCCTAGTAAGTTCGCTTGATGGTATAATGTCCTGAACAGAGATATTCTTTGCCTCATTGGAAAGAAGCAATATCAGTTACGGTACTGCCCAGTCCAATTGGATTTTCTATGGACTGAGTGCCGTATTGAACTGTTAGGACACGTTAGTTACACACCTAAAAAGCAATTCTGTCCTGGATCACTTATTCAAAAGTAAACTTTATGTTCGGACAGAATGATTTAATAGTCTCCGAGAGGTGTTCTGCGTCACCTTCATTTCTGCTAATTAATAAAACGTCAAGTTATCTTTTACAAAGTAGAGCATTTTCCACGTAGGTCCCAAATTTCTTCATGAAAATATCCTTTACTGTTGCCTCAAACGAACTTGTCCAGGACACTTCATTAAACTGTCTGAATGTGTAGCTTTGAAAATGAAACTTACTAAAATAAGAATAAAAGCAAAACAAATGACTGTATTGAGCCAATTTCGTACAATTTGGGTTTACGTAGAACATATGGTTGACAGAAACTCTGGGAGTGCGCCTACCTGATGAACCCGAAACAGAAGGGCGAAACCGGTCGTGGACTGTTGAGGAGTTATCAACAAACTTGTGAGTAGTTTCCTTCATGAAAATATCTCGAATATCGTGCCAAATGAAACATTACGCTGCATGGTGCAGTACAGTGAGTTGAAGTAGACTACCATAAACGCGAGCTTTAGCTGGGTTCAGTTGAGTCTCTTGTCAAAACCAAATTCGTGAGCAAATGAGAGTAATTGCCGAAACCTTGTGGATAGTTTCCTTCAGTAAAATAAGGTCCCTTAGAATTGAAAAGGCAAACGAAACGAAAAATATCCCGGGCTACTATCTAGCCAAAAAGGCAGGAAATAACGTCTGAGGTGCTCTGAAACACTGCATTCTTCAATGAGGAAGACAAACTGGATTGTCCTTGAAACTACTTCCGGCTAATTCTGTAACTAACCGGTTTTGCATGTTCACTATCTTCTTAACAGGTTTTTGGTACAGGGAAAATGGGCGAGTAGTAAGGGTGGAATTTATCAGCGTCCATTTTAAGACGACCAATTCCTTGCGTTAGCTTCAGAAAATGAATGTTGTCTTGGCAGAACTTCATATGCGAAGATGCATAGGCAAAGACTGCAAGTTCTGGTGCTCATGTAACCTACCGGTCAAACGGCAGCACCGTGTGACACTTCTATTCCATTTCTTTTAAAAAAACAAGATTCTTTTATGGCCGTTGACTTTTAGTCTGTTTTACATGTCTTCAAAACTGAATGGTTTTATTCCGCACCTTTTGTGTTTGAGCCCAAAGTTGATACAGCAAAATGTTTAACTTTACACAGTTTGTGTCGATCTTGTACTCAGAAAAGATAGCCGGACCAATTAACGTACAAAGCTTCCTCATCGTTGTCGATGCATTCAGTAAGTGGCCTGAAGTCCTTATTATGTCTGAGACAACAACGATGGCAACCATCACTAAACTGCGGCATTTGTTTTCAACATTCGGTATCCCGGAAACTATTGTGTCCGACAATGGTACTCAGTTCACATCCCATCAGTTTGGCGAATTCGTTCGAAGACACGGCATCACACATGTTACTTCCCCACCATTCCATCCCCAATCCAACGGACAAGCTGAACGGTTCGTAGACACCTTTAAACGCGCGTTGACAAAAGCAGAAGGGGAAGGGACCACGGCAGAAGTCCTGGATACGTTCCTGTTGAATTATAGAGCAACTCCTAATCCACAGTCCCCAGACGGTCGCTCTCCAGCAGAGGGTATGATGAACAGACGGTTGAGACTTACCCATGACGCTATCCTGCCAACACTTATGTGTTTTCAATCACCGACAGGAGGGAAGCCAACGTTCAGGCCTGGAAAACGTGTGCTTGTCAGGGACTATCGCCCCGGGCACCGAAGATGGACTGTTGGAGTCGTCCTCAAAAGAATCGGTCAGGTGATTTACAGCGTCCAGGTGGGGTCATTGGTATGGAAACGACATGTCAATCAATTACGGCCGACTGAGTGCCCGATCCCAAAGGCGGAAGAACATTTACTAGACCTCAACCTGCTGCTTGAAACCTTTGATCTCCCAAGACCAGCACCAATGGCCACTGCTCCACATGTACCACCCAAGACAGATCCATTGCTGCAACCGAGACGTCGTACCATTCGCGCTAGAAAACTGGTGGAACCCTTACAACTTGATCCGCGTCGACAGTCTTACGTTGAACGACCAAAAGGGGGAGGTATCAGGAAGGTCAGATTCCTGAAAGCAACCACAGAACGCCCGGAACCTACTGAGACCCTAAAACTTCACCAAAATCTCAATAGGAAAGCCGGCAAGCATCCAGGCCAGTCAGTCATTCAATCAATTCAGCAACAGCCTGGATCGATGAAAGCAAAATTCAAATAGCGTGAGATCCCTTGTAAGTGTTGCACTCGCTCGTTCACAATAAGCCTGTTGTATTCCTCATCGGTGAGTGTTTTTTCCGGCATTAGCTACTGGAGCGGGAACAGCCGTCAGCTATAACAGATTGGCCTCGCCCGAACCCACGGAATCATGACAATAACTGCTGAACGTTGAAAGAAATTCTGCTGCAACAACAAAATCAGTTTGAAGCGGCGCAATTACGCTTGGTGGAAACTTTGACGCAGCAACTCAAAATTCAACCACCAAATTCCGCTCCAGATACACATTCAGTCGACTCGATCGCCAACCGCATCATGGAATCCCATTATGACCCTGTTGCCGGCCTAACCTTCGATTCTTGGTTCAAACGTTACGAAGATGTTTTCACAGTCAAACTGAAGCACAAAGATGATGCCTGGAAAGTACGCTTATTGCTCAGAAAGCTTGGCACAACGGAACACACAAGGTATTCCAACTTTATCCTGCCTAAGAACATGCGAGACCTCAGTTTTGATAAAACCGTGCAGCAACTATCAACAATTTTCGGTGAGCGTTCGTCCTTGTTTAATATTCGCTACCAATGTATGAAACTGGTGAAAAAGGAATCCGAAGACTACATCACTTATGCCGGTAGAGTCAACCTTGAATGCGAACAATTCAAGTTATCTACCATGACGGAAGACCAGTTCAAGTGTCTTATTTTCATATGTGGTCTTCAGTCGCATTCAGACAGTGATATCAGAGCGAGACTATTGAACAAGATTGAACAAACTCCCGAGGTAACGCTGCAGTCCATTACCCACGAGTGCCAGCGCCTTTTGAATCTTAAACACGACACGGCCATGTTGGAGAAACCCTTATCCAACACCGCTTTCAACATTGCCAAGACGACATCGAGGCAACCTCCCGTGGTGACAAATTCGAACGAAGCAAAACCCCCTTCAGCATGCTGGCAATGCGGCGAATGGTATTTTGTGCGATTGTGTCCGTATAAAAAGCACAAATGTTCAGTGTGCAATCGACGTGGGCACAAGGAAAGCCAGTGCCGGACGCGGAAAGCTAGCCAAAGACGCGGCCAAACCCGGAGGTCACGAAGCAAACGGAGCCAGTCGGAACCCCGTTTTAACGCAATACTTGCAACGTTTGATAACCAGCTTGATGATCGTCGCAAGTACGTTACAATCAGAGCAAACGGAAGAACGATTCGATTGCAGCTCGATACGGCTTCCGATATTACGATTGTTTCCCGACGCACCTGGAGAAAGATCGGATCACCGAAACTCAGACAAACAATGAACACTGCCAGAAATGTTTCAGGTGGTAAGCTTCACTTACTTGGTGAATTCGAATGTGAGATGGAGATAGCAGGCCACCGTGATTGTGGTATTGTCTATCTTGCTGCTTGCGATCCTACGACTACAACAGAAATATGATGACGTTTTCAGCGAAGGTCTTGGATGCTGCTCGAAAGCAAAAGCAGTGCTTCATCTGCACCCAGACGTCCAGCCAGTTTTCAGACCAAAAAGGCCAGTGCCATACGCGGTCTTACCAATCCTCGATGCCGAACTCAAACGCCTTGAAGATGCCGGAGTCCTGAAACCGGTGAGTTACTCTTCATGGGCTGCACCAATCGTGGTTGTCAAAAAACCAAAGGGTGCCGTACGTATCTGTGCAGATTACTCTACAGGTTTGAATGATGCCTTGGACAGTCATCACTATCCATTGCCCTTACCTGACGATATTTTTGCCAAGATGAACGGTGGCACGTATTTTGCAAAGTTGGATCTTTCAGAAGCCTACCTACAAGTTGAAGTCGCAGAGGAATCCAGACACCTTCTGACGATTAATACGCACCGTGGCCTATTCCAGTACACTCGATTGCCATTCGGAGTGAAAACTGCGCCATCCATATTCCAGCAGATTATGGACACGATGCTGTGTGGTCTGACCGGAGTTGCCGCATACCTTGACGACATCATCGTCGTGGGGGCCACTAAAGAGGACCTTCTGTCCCGATTGGACGCTGTCCTTCAGCGGATAAATGACTATGGGTTCCGGCTAAAGAAGGAAAAATGTGAGTTCCTCTTGAGTTCTGTGAAATACCTTGGTTTTATTATCGACAAAAATGGCCGTCGACCCGACCCGTCCAATATCGACCCAATTGTGAGGATGCCCCCACCGTCGAATGTTGCTGAACTCAAGTCTTTTTTGGGATTGATTAGCTACTACAGCGCTTTCCTGCCAATTATGCATCGGTTGCGCGAACCTTTCAACAAACTTTTGACCAAAGGATGTCAGTGGAATTGGTCACGCGACTGTCAGCTTGCATTTGAAGAAGTGAAGAGGCTGTTGCAGTCTGAACTTCTACTCACGCACTTCAACCCCAAACTGCCTATCGTTCTCACAACTGACGCATCGAACCGTGGAGTTGGTGCAGTCATTGCTCACACATTCCCAGATGGTACGAAAAAGGCGATCGCTCATGCCGCAAGGTCGCTGGCTCCAGCTGAACGGAATTACGGTCAGATTGAGAAAGAAGCGCTAGCCATCATTTTTGGGGTGAAAAAGTTCCACAAAATGCTTTACGGCCGACACTTCACGCTTGTGACGGATCACAAACCACTGCTGGCTATATTCGGTTCCAAGAAAGGTATCCCGGTCTACACAGCCAACCGTCTACAACGATGGGGCACGCTTCTGCTCGGCTACAACTTTACTATAAAGTATGCCTCAACCGAGAAAATTGGGCAGGCCGATGCGCTAACGCGCCTAATTGCTTCCCATGAAATGGAACCAGAAGACACCGTCATAGCAACCGTTGCCGTCGAACCGGAAGTCCGTGCTGTGGTGTTGGAGACCATGAACCAACTACCCGTGACTTTTGACGCGGTCCGAGATGCCACCAAAAATGACAGCATATTACAAAAGGCAATGGAGTACCACCAATCAAGCTGGCCAACAACCTGTCCATCAGGGGAACTCCGGAAACTTTTTCAGCGACGGAGTTCATTATCTGTTGTCAGTGGCTGTCTTCTCTTTGGTGACCGAATTGTCATTCCCACCGAACTTCGCCAACGGGTCCTAGCACAGTTCCACAGTGGACACCCAGGGATAAGCCGCATGAAGGCCCTTGCTCGCAGCTATGTTTACTGGCCCGGTATGGATGAGCACATGGAGCAGGTATGTCGGAGTTGTTTCCGTTGCGCAGCTGCCCAGAAGTTACCCAACCGACAGTCGCCGCAGCCTTGGCCACAGCCAGAAAAACCATGGTCGCGCATCCATGTGGATTTTGCCGGACCAATTAACGGACAAAGCTTCCTCATCGTTGTCGATGCATTCAGTAAGTGGCCTGAAGTCCTTATTATGTCTGAGACAACAACGGTGGCAACCATCACTAAACTGCGGCATTTGTTTTCAACATTCGGTATCCCGGAAACTATTGTGTCCGACAATGGTACTCAGTTCACATCCCATCAGTTTGGCGAATTCGTTCGAAGACACGGCATCACACATGTTACTTCCCCACCATTCCATCCCCAATCCAACGGACAAGCTGAACGGTTCGTAGACACCTTTAAACGCGCGTTGACAAAAGCAGAAGGGGAAGGGACCACGGCAGAAGTCCTGGATACGTTCCTGTTGAATTATAGAGCAACTCCTAATCCACAGTCCCCAGACGGTCGCTCTCCAGCAGAGGGTATGATGAACAGACGGTTGAGACTTACCCATGACGCTATCCTGCCAACACTTACGTGTTTTCAATCACCGACAGGAGGGAAACCAACGTTCAGGCCTGGAAAACGTGTGCTTGTCAGGGACTATCGCCCCGGGCACCGAAGATGGACTGTTGGAGTCGTCCTCAAAAGAATCGGTCAGGTGATTTACAGCGTCCAGGTGGGATCATTGGTATGGAAACGACATGTCAATCAATTACGGCCGACTGAGTGCCCGATCCCAAAGGCGGAAGAACATTTACTAGACCTCAACCTGCTGCTTGAAACCTTTGATCTCCCAAGACCAGCACCAATGGCCACTGCTCCACATGTACCACCCAAGACAGATCCATTGCTGCAACCGAGACGTCGTACCATTCGCGCTAGAAAGCTGGTGGAACCCTTACAACTTGATCCGCGTCGACAGTCTTACGTTGAACGACCAAAAGGGGGAGGTATCAGGAAGGTCAGATTCCTGAAAGCAACCACAGAACGCCCGGAACCTACTGAGACCCTAAAACTTCACCAAAATCTCAATAGGAAAGCCGGCAAGCATCCAGGCCAGTCAGTCATTCAATCAATTCAGCAACAGCCTGGATCGATGAAAGCAAAATTCAAATAGCGTGAGATCCCTTGTAAGTGTTGCACTCGCTCGTTCGCAATAAACCGGTTGTATTCCTCATCGGTGAGTCTTTTTTCCGGCATTAGCCACTGGAGCGGGAACAGCAGTCAAATATAACAGAACTGATCTCTCGAGGATGCTTCTCTAAGTCGCAGAGTTAAATATGTTTCAGTTAGAGGCAGAAACCGACCACCACCTTGGGTGGCAGATGCATCTCAATCCATTACATCAAATGAACGAGGTTTATTGAACTAAGCATCCATTATCAGTTGATGACAACATTCTGGTTGATAACTTTCCTTTTATTCACACTAGATGACTATGACGGTTTTTTTTTCAAGTTTTCCATCCATTTTCATTTGTGTTCAGAAAAATGATCATGTTTGACACAAACATAAATACTTCGGGGTGAGGTGGCTCAGTGGCGCGAACTTACTGACCGGAAGGTCAGTCGAAGCCGACCTCTGCATCTCGACTTCTCCTGTCTAGGCTTGGGCAACCTGGCAGTATCCCAGCCCTCGTGCTTCCTTCTGGTGGCATGGCAGCTAGACACCGAAAGGGTGTTACAGCTGACCGATTATTGTTATCAATAATTATGTACTTCAGCAGATTCTATCCAGACCCCACATATCTCTTCCATTATTTTTTCCCATCAGTCAAGAAGCTTCCAGTACGTGTGACCCGCATCCAATTTCAGCCTGGCCAAATTCCTCGCAGTTCTTCACGATTCGCCTATAAACAATGAAGTACTCGAATACCTAGCCTTGAATTTTGCGGGCCATCGCACATCACTGATCTCTCCCTTCTGCCTTTTCGTTATGTACCGCATGATTTGCATAGTTTTATGTCTGCGTCTTTATGTGGAACAAATATCAGGGAGAAAAAACAATGATCTTGTCAGAGATGCAGTAGTTCTCAAGACCATGGCCGTTCACATGAGAATGGAAGTAGGCCACCATGTTATCCACACATGATGTCTGTTTGTGTGTGTCTGTGTTTGTGTACTACAGAAATGGAATCTTAAAACGTGAAAGTGTGACCTTCAGTCCGATCGCCAACTCCAATAGTGTACCGTCCGCTAACCAGGCCACTTGGATCATCCGGGTCGCAATCTTATCATCAATGGAGTTTACTTTCTTCCATACTTGATTTCATGGTATGTGACCTTTTGCTGACTTGACTTCGTGTTTCCAGTGCATTCTAGTTAGCCAGATGACTTTTCCCATGCACTGGTTCTTCCAAAGCAACGCCAAGGTAACGAGGATTTCGTGGAGATCACTGAACTAGACTTCAGTGAATGGTTGACTTAACCGATGAGTTAAAAACTAGAATGTTCTAATCTTAACGGGAAGGAGGAAATTGGCAAAAGCCATGACCCCAATAGCGTTTGGAGCGCTATGTGGGGTAATATGATTGAGCGAAGCGGCAGAAAATCTTACAACATTATCGTGAAATGTTTGACGTTGGGCAATTCTGAGAGGAGCTTGGTTCATCCAAACTCTTTGAGAATTCGTTCACCAGCAACTTATGAATGGTGGTTGTGAAGTGCTGAAAATAATATCTAGCTATTTGTCTGATAATACAAAATCATTTCCAGGATAAATCTCAGACATTTCATACGATTGCACCTTTTGTGCCTGATTGTATCGACCCCCTATTCTGTGCGCACTAGAGGGACAACATGCCCATATCCTCCAACAAAGAACCCTCTGATGAGAAGGCATTCTCTTAAGGAGTACAAAACATCATTCCCTGTTGGTATGACCATCGGTTTTCAAAGATGGTATCCGAAGAAGAGGTCTGGAACATCCTTCTTGAACGTTGATAGGTCCAAGTGACTTATGTACGCAGAAGACAACGTGATGGGTGATGGATGCTAGCATCTTTGCGCATTGATTTGAAATAAGGATGGTGATTGCGCAAAACTTTCCCGCTAGTGCAATTTCGAAGATCCATCCATCCTGGATATTCATATGCTCACAAACATGGACCCAAATTAGGACGGAACATGTGGACGGTGTCTAGAGCCATGTCTGCCGGTATCTCCAAACACTGATTTATCCTCCCTCGGCGTCTCCATCCAGGGCGGTGGCAATAAGAAGCGCACCCACGTTTGCCGGTAATGGCCAAGTTATTACTTGACCTCCCCTAAATAGTTTCCCCGCCCCCACATGGTAGTTCGAAAGGGAAAGTCGGCGAGTACGTCGATGGACTGGCATGTGAGACACCGACCAATCAAGCATATCCTACAGAGCATTATAAGCCCACCATCCACTCGGGATATTTCAACAATACTCGTCCGGTGTTCCTACCAGACCAAGGCAATGCTCCAGAGACACCGATGGTCAAGCACCGGAATCTCTCTCACATTCCCAGCTACTAGTGTCCAGGTTTCTTACCCATATGACGATAAGGATCCCAGTCACTGGAAGAATGCGAAGCGCTTCCGGTGCCACGCGCTCCACCTCCGGTTCCAAGGCAATTGTTGCAACTACAGGGCCTGCTTGAATCATTGAGGCGCAACAATGTGTCAGCTTGTCCGAGGCTGGTGGCCGACTGGCACTTGATCTTGAAGTCGTATCCCAGAATTGCAGTGGCCCATCGATGGAGACGGTTGACGGTATATACCGGAATCCCCTTCTTCGAGCCAAACACAGTAACGGGTGGCTTTCGATCAGTCAGTAAGGTGAACTGACAGCCGTCATGAAACTTTTTGACGGCAAACACGACCGCCAAAGTTTTCGTTTCTATCTGACTGTAGTTGCGCTCGGCTGGTGTCAGGGACCTGGTTGCATGTGCAATGGCTTTCGAGCTACTGTCTGGAAACGCATGTGAGACCACTGCGCCAATCCCATAGTTCGAAGCATCCGAAGCCAATATGATTTCCAGTGACGGATCGTAGTGGGTGAGAAGCGAATCGGAACTCAGTATGGATATGACAGAGTCGGAGGCGCGTTGGCCTCCTCTGACCATGTCCACTTGAGTAGCTGGTTTAGTGGACCTCGGAAGCAATGCATGGCAGGCGGAAACGAGCTGTAGTGACTGACGAGATTGAAGAAGGACTTGAGGGATGTTACGTCTGTGGGTGCTGGCATATGTTTGATGGCATAGGTGTTCTCCGGGTCTGGTCGGCGGCCATGTTCGTCAATAATGAACCCGTGGTACTTTATTGATCACATGAAGAAGGTGCATTTTTCTCAGGGCACTCTGAAGCCATACTCTTGAATACGACCAGGCACGTAATCAAGACGCTGCAAAAATTCATCGGGGTTGGAACACATGACAATGAGATCATCTAAATAGGTGGCAACGCCGGCTACATCCTTAAGCATTGTATCCATGATCTGTTGGAATATGGCTGGCTCTGTATTGACACCAGATGGTAGTGGGGTATACTGGAACAGACCGTGGTTCGTATTGATGGTCAAAAGTTTTCGGGATTCTTCCTCAACTTCAATCTGGAGGTAAGCATCGGCCAAGTCAGTCTTCGCGAAACATTTACCCCCATTCAGTTTCGTGAGCATATCGTCTGGAAGAGGAAGGTACTGATAGGTATCCAGTGCAGCATTGAGACCGGTGGAGAAGTCTGCACACAACCGGATGGTCCCGTTAGCCTTCTACACCAATACGATCGGTGCGGCCCATGCAGCGTAGTTGTTCGGTTGGAGAACACCAGCCTTCTGTTGTCGGTCCAGTTCCTGGTCAACGATAGGTAAGGCTGCCAATGATACTGGGCGTTTTGGCCTGAGAACTGGTTTGGCATTGGGGAGAAGGCACATTCTGGCTCTCGCTTTTGTGCCACGTCCAAGCCTGTCGGCGAATATAGATGCATAGCGTTGGAGGAGGTCATCAAGCGAACGCTTCAGAAAGTGAGTTTATTCGAGGGCATCTCCAGGTACTGCGTGCGTAAGGTTGCAAATATAATTAATCGGGTTTTCCAGCAGATTTAGCTTACCGATTCAATCCAGCCACATGAGATCGGGTTTGGGGCATGACGTCAGGTAGCAGTGAGCCACTGGAGCTTATGGAGCAGTCAACCTCGCCTGTCAATTGCAGTTTAGAGCGTTCAGTCGGTTTCACATGCGGCTTACCAATTCGTTTCCACGTTCGTTCACTGAGCAGCGTGATGTTGGATCCTGCGTCAAGCTGCAAACGAACTGGGATGTTGTTGAGATGAACCGCCACAAACTTCTTTCGGCGAGCAAAATCATCATCATCGTCATCACCGATTTGGACCGTGATTTGTGAGTTGCACGGTGGTGTACTGGGGGCTGTGGTATCTGAGATCGACATCAATATTCTTTGTGGCCACGACGATTACAGCTGGGACATTTTTGACGCCTAAACCGGCAATAACGAACAAAATGCCACTCACCGCAATCCCGTCAACTTCAACCGGGCTTTTTATCGGATTTCTTTGGGGCGGTGCAGTTGATCGCGTGTACACAGCTGCTTGAAGTAGCAGGTGACTGACCGATCATAGCCGTGTCGTGTTTCAGATTGATGAGGCGTTGACAATCAGTGGTGAGGCTCTGCATCATCCTGTTCATCCCTGTGAAGCAGCCGGGTTCTGATTTCTATATCTTGGAACGACTGGAGAACTGATACGAAAATGAGGCACTTGAACTGTTTCTCTGTCACTGAACTGTGCTTGAAACGCTCGCATTCCCGATTGACAACACCGGCAAACGTGATGAAATCGTCATCATCTTTCTTTCCCAGCTTGAGTCACTGATAACGGACGCTGAACAGTGATGTCTGATCGTCAGATATCTGGGAAGGCTTTCTGACCGCTCTGGCCGTTTCATCAAAGCTGAGTTCGTACGGCAGCTTGGGGAGAATGAAGTTTGTATACCATTCGTGCTCCGGTATGCCGAGTTTTCGCGGCAATTACTTGACTTTCCATCCGTCATCAAACTTGCAAAAATCAGCTTTGAACATGTCTTCGTACATCTTGAACCAGGACTCAAAAGTGTGACCAGAAAGAGGGCAGAATGTGAACTCAGTGACTCAGGCTACGGCTGCATCAGCTAAAGAAACCGAAGACTCACCGGTACTGGCTGCTGCCATCTAGATACGCAGTCTCTGAGACAGTGATTCAACGAACTTCAGTTGCGCTTCCTCAAACTGTTTTTGTGGCTGCTGAACTCATCCTCGGAGCTGGTTAAATTCCATTGATATCGCGGGTCCCCGTTCGCCAATTATAACGACGGTATTTTCTCAGCTTAGTTCTCGGCCTGAGCCTTCCAAGGTAGACTTCCCGTCAAAGGTAGACAACCGTCAAAGGTGCACATGTATTGATGCCCAAAACCAGATCAAAAACACGTGTAAAGCGCCTCGTATATGAAGTGTGTGCGGCGACAACATTCCGGAAATCGTGATGCCTTCTGGAAGCGCCATTGGCATTCGCCGGCATTCGGCGGATAATGGATCACGATTGGTTTTTGGATCCAGACTTGGGGCCAATCAGAGCTCGCCTTGATGCTGGACCGGCAAATGGCCCGATCGTAGCAGTGCCTAAATGCGAGTGGTAAAGTGGTATCTGTGCGGAATTCCGCCTGACACCTAGTCAGTGTTAACCAGTCAGTCAGTCAGTCTGTCAGCTGTAACACCCTTCCGGCAGCTAGCTGACATGCTACCCGAAGGACGCACGAGGGCTGAGGTAATCTCAGGCTGCCCAAGCCAAGACAGGAGCCATCTAGATGCTGAGGTTGGGTTCAAACCACGGAACCTGTTGTCAGTAAGTTTGGGCCTTAACCAGTAAGCAAGCTCGGACTCCCTAGTCAATGTTATTTTCTTCGTGCTGACCGTCACAGCTTCACAGAGTGAGTTCCACCATCATCCTTGTGCTTTAGGTCCCACAAATAAAGTTCATCATCATCAGAGACAGCAACATCAGTGTTGACACTGATGTTTTACTGCCGTACAACCAAAAAGTTCATCTAATTATATTTAAAGCCTTAGAGTGAGAAGAAGAGAAAAAGAGTGGGTGAGGGAGGTGACCTGGTGATGATAAGCATTCTGAGGTGCCTACCTCTCCAAGCGCTCCATCAAGCAATCTGGAAACAAACCAACAACAAGAACGCCACTGACACTGCTCAGTCTCCACTTTTTGAAATGCCTCCAGCCAAGCGCAGGAGGGGTCACGGGGACCCCATTCTCGAAGGCCTACAACACCAACAACACCCAAACTCTTTGTAATATCTTTCACACCTTTCTGCTAAGTCATACGTTGTCCACCCCGCGGTTTGCGCCATTCTGAAGGAGGCACGGAGAACAACACTCGTATCAACAGACGGTGTTTCTGTGTGCATAGAGCATGGCCGAGCCATCGTACTCGATGGTGCTGGGTGTTTACCGCGACTGAGGTATCTGCTGCACAACCAAATACCCGTTTTCTAATCACCACGTTACTAATCCGCGGACGCCATTCAAAACCAGCAACGCTTCTGAGGCATCAGTGGTAAAAAAACCTGAAGACGCCTCACATCATCTGTCCGCAGAGGCCATGTCTCGCACCCATACAGTAACACAGCCCTTACTGTAGCCTGGTACACACGACCCTTAAGATCTAGTGAGATGCCTTTTTGACGCCACAAGTGACGCAACTTAGCAAACATGATTCGTGCCTTTGAGATTCTTGCACTGAATTCATCAGACACATTTCCATCAGAGCTAATACACCTACCGAGGTATGTAAAATTCTCCACAACCTCCAGTGATTCTCCTTGAATTGTAAAGGATATGTTCGAAGACTGCACGTTCTGAAGCATGACTTTGCACTTTGAAGGTGCAAGGAGCATGTCAAAAGATGGTATGATGGTGATCAGTTTATTCAACAGGGCTTGTGCTTCGTTTTGGTCTTCAAAGATGAGGGCAATGTCATCTGCGTACTCCAGATCGACAAGGCTCTCACCAGCAACAATTTGAACACCGGGGTTTTGAAGACCATCCAGCGTTCGCCTCATTATTTCATCAATGAGGAAGTTGAATAGGAATGGAGAGAGTGGACATCCTTGTCGGACACCACTTTTTGTAGGGAAGCTTTTCGAGAGCTCACCATACACTCTCACCCGCCCAGAAGTATGTGAATATAGGGATCGGATTATGTTTACAAACTTCTGGGGCATACCCTGTTGAGCAAGTGTAGTTAGCAGCACTGACCGATCGACAGAATCGAACGCACCCTTGAAGTCAAGGAATACCAAGATTGTGGGTCGTCTGTACATATGGCGTTGCTCTAACACCTGACGGAGTGTGAAGATGTGGTCAACGCAGCCTCTACCCGGTCGAAATCCCGCTTGATTCTCACGAGTCAAGGTTTCGCGTGCCACCGTAAGACGACGAAGAATCAGTGACGCCAGAAGTCTTGTCACAACAGGAGTCAAACTAACACCTCTGTGGTTACTACATTCACTGTGAGTACCCTTTTTGAAAATGGGCACTACTATCGATTCACCCCAGTTGTCTGGGACGGTCTCTTTCTCCCAGATAGACCCAAATAGGCTAGACAGGCACTGGCTGAGAAGTCCACCGCCATCCTTGAAAAGAGCAGGTGGAAGGTCGTCAGGACCAGCAGCACGATGACGCTTGAGTAGAGAAATACACTCGGACACTTCCGAGGCTGAAGGCGGCTCCAGATTCACGGTCCACCTTTCTGTTGAAGGCCAGGATTCTAGATTGGAGGTAGCAGGTGGCCAACTGAATTGCTGCTCGAAGTACTGTGCCCAGCGATCCAAACGTTCTGCTTTGCTGCATATCAGGGAGCCATTTTGGTCCCTGATTGTTTCGCTGACAAGAGGTTTCCGAGGACCAGTCGAACGAATCAAGTGGAACAGCTTGCGGACATTACCAGCATTCTTTGCCTCTTCCATTTCTTCGGCCTTTCGGGTCCACCAAGCTTCTCGGTCTGCACGGATACTCAGTTTCACCTGGCGTCGGATGATGCGTCGGGTGGAGTTGTGATTGCGGCCAGGAGGGATCTGTCGCCGGGTCTCCAGCAAGGACACAGTCTTATCAGAGATCCAATGTTTGGATGAGGTTGGCTGGATTGTACCGCAAACAGACTTTCCGGCTTTGAATAGCGCTTTAGATATCTTTTCCCAGTGGCCGTTTATATCCGACATCGTACCGTCCGGCAGGCGTTCGAGGAGCTGGTTCTGATAATTTCGTTTGACTTCTGGGTCCACTAGCTTCTCAATGGCTAAGCGAGATGTGTGCGTTTTGCGTACACCTGAAAAGCGCAATGAAAAGCAGCAGCGTACAAGTGCATGGTCGGAGTCCACGCTGGTGTTCCAGAAGGAGCGGCAGGCGGTAATCGACCCTCGCCACCGATAACTGACGGCGATGTGGTCTATTTGAATTCGGGGAGCTCACAATGCACTCTCACGCCTAGAAGTATGTGAACATGGGGAAAGGATTCCGTTCACAAACTTCTGGGATACCCTGTTGAACAAGTGTGGTTAAAAGCGCTGACCGATCGACAGATTGGAACGCACCCTTGAAGTCGAGGAATACCAAGATTGTGGGTCTTCTGTACATATGGCTTTGCTCTAACACCTGATGGAGTGTGAAGATGTTGTCGACGCAGTCTCTACCAGGTCGAAATCCCGCTTGATGCTCACGGGTCAAGAATTCACGTGCCGCTGTAAGACGACGAAGGACCAGTGACACCTGAAGCCTTGTTACAGCGGAAGTCAAACTAGCATAGCCGTAGTTACCGCCCTTTTTTGAAGTTGGGCACTATTGTCGACTCACTCCAGTTGTCTGGGACGGTCTGCTTCTTCCATGCAGACGCAGATAGGCTTGACAAGCACTGGCTGAGGGATCCACTGCCATCCTTGAACAGAGCAGGTGGAAGGTCGTCAGGACCAAATGAAGCTTGGGTAGAGGTATACACTCGGACACGTCTGAAGGGGGCTCCACATTCACAGCCCAATTTTCTTCTGAAGACCAGCAGTCCGGATTGGAGGTAGCAGGTGGCCGAAAGTGGCTGGTTGTTAGAAGTACTTTGCCCAACGGGCCAAAAGTTTTCTGCTGGTTCCTGATATTTTCGCTGACAGGAGACTTCCGAGGGCCAGTCGAACGAATCAAGTGGGACAGCTTGCGGATGTTTCCAGTATTTTCTCCATATTTCATTCCTTTCGCCTTTTGGGTCCACCAAGCTGCTCGGTCTGCACGGACACTCAGCTCCACCTGGTGTTGGATGATGAGTCGGGTAGAGTTGTGGTTGCAACCAGGGGAATCTGTTGCCAGGAGTCCAGGAGAGACATGGTCCTATAAGAGATCCAATGTTTGGATGAAGCTGGCTGGGCTGTACCGCAAACAGAATTTCCGAAGCTGAATAGCGCTTTGGATACCTTTTCCCATTGGCCGTTTATATCCGACATCTGACCGTCCGGCAGGCGTTCGAGGAGGCGGTTCGGAAATTTTCTTTTGATTTCTGGATCCACTGTCTTCTCGATGGTTAAGCAAGGTGTGTGCGTTTTGTTTAGGTCTGAAAAGCTCAACAAAAAGCAGCAGCGGGCAAATGCATGATCACGGTCCATCCAGGTAGTCCTGAAGGAGCGATATGCAGTGATAAACCCCTGCCACCTGCAACTGATGGCGATGTGGTCCATTTTGAGTCGGGGCTGGTTGCGGAAATTGCTTCTGTAAAGGAACAGCCTATGTTCGGCACACATCTGAAGCAGGCGATCTCTATTGTTCATGCATCTCTTGTCCAATCCGAAAAGACCAGCCAATCGGGCCCTTGCAGCTCTTGGTCTACCTACCTGAGCATTCATTTCACCAGCATCCAGAACGATATCTGAGCTTTTAGCCCGTTGCAAAAATGTAAATATGTCATAGAAACTGTTTTTGGCACACTCAGAGCTACAGTAGTTTGTGTTGAAAGCGGACGTGATAAACAATGGACCTCACTTTCTCGAGATTCTTTCAAAGGTGTTGTCAAACGAACCACGCAGAAGCGACAATCAACGGGTTTCAAGTCAAGTATAGACGCTTCCGCTCAGTCGGTTAATACAATGCCCATCCCGTCATATCCCGCGGTAGCGGCTTCCTCGTCACCAGAGGCGCACAGTCAGAACCTGGAAAGGAGCCACAGACAGAGTAACAAAGACAGTACCACAGACCTGGAAGATTAACATAGTCAAATTCAAGCAGGATAGTCACCTCTGGTTGCAAGAAGCAATGTCACTCTTTCGGAATCAGCCAGCGAGTGAAGGTGTGCTCTATGCATCCCCTTGTAGGAGAAACGGAGACTGAAACGTAAGAAAACCAGGCCCGTTCTAAATTTTTTTAAATGCACAAACAAACCTGAGTCCTGTATATTTTTTTCCCAGACGCAGCAATCATCAGATTTAATGATGTATGAGGTCCAAGGGAGCGACGTCTGTTTGTCACTTTGCTGCAAAACCGGAACCTCGTAAGTTTTTTAAAGTGTTGTTTTGGTTCACACTGATGAGTAGTGCAATGAATAAGACACACCGGTCAGACTCCGCAATTGTGAAGGGTCATCTGCAGGCAAATAATATAAAGAATGATTGTCAAACGTATCATCTGTAAGACAAATGGGTAAATGGAACAAAGTTCGGAGAGTAGTTGTAAGCCGCAGGTAGAAAAGACACTTTTCTACCTGTAACTGAGACCCACGTTGAGGCAATGGCTCTTCTTAGATTTTGTGCTGAATCTTATCACTACTGGAATTTACCCATGGTAGTAAAATGATGCGTGTCAACAGGTAAGACGCAATACAAAAATAGGGCTGCCGTGGGAGTCGAGTTGGCGTAGTAGATAGCGCGCTTATTTGCGGTCCGAAAGGTTTTGAGTTTGACCCTTGGACTACCTGCTTTCTTCGTAGGAGCAGACACTTGAAAATAGGCAGAGTTGACACGAAATTGCATACAAAGTAAACCCTACGCAGGCGCAAAAACCCGGGGAACGAGTGGCAGGGAAGCAAAATTGTAGTCAAAACAAATAGAATCATTCACCAATGATTACCAGTAACTCGCATGAGGAATAAACACAACCTTTATGTTGAACTAGACCGACTTCACGTATCCTTGCGAATAAAGGATTACCAACTCAACCGGTGAGCCTTTAAAAGGAGAGGCCGTATGATAGTATCACCTGGCATATGTCGGAAAGGTCGAGAGGAAATGTCCTCTGAAGTTCGATCAATCAGAACTCGGCCCAATCCAACTAACCAACCATCCCGTGGTCAACAAAACGTGCATAGCGACAAGAGCAACACTGATTCACTGACCCACGAAGCCTTTTCAACAGTTGCTAAGCTCAGTGAACAGATCAAACCTCAGACGGTCAAAAATTATTCATCAACCTTATAGATATTTCACGGTATCACGCATTCCCCATCGTTTTATCGAAACTTCAAGGACGTCAAGTCAAACAGTATTACCTACCGCTGGTTGTTTTTCATATTTTTTATTTGGCTACAGTAAATTTATCGGAGACCTTTCCAAGGGTTCTATCTTGAATCGTCCTGCCACAGCGTTGGGGCGATTCGGTTAAATTGCACCTGT
The DNA here is from genome assembly GCA_004794785.1 of Opisthorchis felineus. Classification (NCBI taxonomy): domain Eukaryota; kingdom Metazoa; phylum Platyhelminthes; class Trematoda; order Opisthorchiida; family Opisthorchiidae; genus Opisthorchis; species Opisthorchis felineus. The sequence goes on along the minus strand of SJOL01008913.1, from coordinate 774,297 downwards.
TTCAAGAGCTCCGTAATTAGAACACACCACGCCATTGGTTGTATTTCTCGGAGGGACCGCTCAAATCGTTCCCGAAGGTTGACTGAACTGAACTCTGTCAGACATTGCCCGCATAATAGATCCGCGTGCTTTTAAGCTCCTTCTACGCACGTCCTGTCAACACTGATGGTGGTGGCCCTGACACACGGATCCACCGATCCATTCGGTTTGGTGATATAATATCTTTTGGTTCACCTTTTCGGATAACCTTTCGGATAATACTAGAACGACTGTGTCGCCACACTTAATGGATGCCGACCTTGAAACAGAAGTATCTCTCAACTCATCAAGTGCTTCCAAAAGAAACTTAGCGACTTGGCTCGTCCTGACAAAATCTTAAGTGTGCATACCCAACGGTTAGACTTTGGCACTGGTTTGCGAAAAATTCATCTTAACACAACCAAATTTTCCGCGCTTTTCAGTGGTTGGTACTGTACAGGTTAATCTAGCTGGCGGCTCAAATTCCCCACAGCGAGCTTTCACCAGTATTGTTCATCAAGTCCATCATCCATAAGTCCTACACGTACCGGCCTGGCAGTGTTCTAGCCAGGCCTCCTTTACCGCATAATATCGTCGCGCAATCGCGCACTCGCGTGGAAACACCCATGAGACCTGCAAGCAAAGTATCCATCGGTTCTGTTTGTTTTGTTTGGCTGGGTCATTCTGATGCGAACAGCTAGGCGAGTTGTAGATACGCATACATATTTGGGTGCATCGTGCTATCCTGACACATTTAATCGGTACAGTACATTTTAATCATATTTTTGTTTGGATTTTGGGTACGTGCAGGATAGCGGTCTGCAGTAGACTGCTAGTGAGCAACAGCTGAAGATGAGCAAAGCAGACTGCCTATTTTCCACACTGCTTCATGGCTACCCCGGGTGAAGCGAAGCTGGTTTCCGTTTTTTAAGAGAACACAAGTTTGCGAAATACACTCATCTGCAAACAGATTTGGTTTTGCGAGAGACTCACCTGGAACCCAGCTGAATCACTCGTTTGTGAGGTTTCCAGGCAACTGAATGTGCTGCACCAGGCCGCCTCATTTTTCAGTTGCTACGATATTCGAGTAGTGCACTAAGAACACAAGTAAATTTTGTGGACATACTGGAGAAATACAACAAAGCAGGGACCTGAGGAACAGGAAGGTGCAGGTGTGTTGTGGGGATATTTTTAAAAATTACCATTGCAGCCTCTGGTGATAAAGCTGACGCAAGCGTGTGCTGTGGAATTATTCATGGTCGTTGTAACGGTTTAGGGATGCAGTAAGACGTCAGGACTTGTCTGCAAACCAGAATGCCGTCACTGTATTAGTGCTACTGGTTATAGGCATTGTGAATAAACAGTTTTTATTTAATACTCTGCTATCTTCGTGTTCAACCTATGGTTGACGATTTGAGAATGTTAACATTTCCTCTTGACGTGGAGCATATTCAACGTATTTCACCACGGCCTCTACCAAATCCATACGATGTCTACCTATGATCACCTAAAACAAAGGTGAAAAGGTTTGAAAATGAACCGAATTATAGCAGTGCTTTGGGCTTCGATGTGCCGTTTGTGTAAGGCAAAATAGTGGTCACACTGTGAAATGGTAAAGACCTTGATGTTAGTTCACTTGTTCGCTCCCCAACTACTATCAACTAACAACAACTAAGTTAAATACCAGTTGTGTTCTCATTTGGCTTAGCGTGGCATAAACAGTCTGATAAAATCATTCCTAAGGTTAGCGAAACACACTCATCTGCATACCAATTTAGTTTTGACGGGCTACTCACCTGGAACCCAGCTGAATTTCTCCCGGGAACTGTGCCTAACTGATGCACCCCAAGAAGGGCGAAACCGGTCATGGGCTTTCGAAGAGTTTTCAGCAACCTTGTGAGTAGTGTATTACGTCTATACATGTATCGCGATATCTCGAATAGTGTACCGACTGAAACATGAGGCGGCCTGGTGCAGCTTATTCAGCTGCTGAAAAACAGCATAAATGAGAGATTCAGCTGGGTTCCAGGTGAGTCTTTTGTGAGTAAGCAAATTAATGTATTTCGCTAATTTCGTGCAATTCGGGTTCAAGTAGAGCATAAGGTTGACAGAACCTCGGGGACTGCGCCTACCTGATGAGCCCGAAACAGAAGGGCGAAACTGGTCGTGGACTGTCGAATAGTTTTCAGCAACCTTATGAGTAGTGTATTATGCTCTTGGTTGTGCTACTACAGCGGCAGAGGTTGGTTCATTTGCTCGATCACGGCACTGACTGTTGAATCTGGTTACACTCATCGATCGACTGCGGTGTCTACACTCACCAGACATTACCCAATATATATGTCCCCTAATTGGTTAAGTCGTTTATCGTCACAGGCCCTGAACGCTCGTACTGTCTGATTAGATCAGCTGTCGGACAGCCTGTCTTCTCTTCTCAAGTCAGTCAATCCGGTTTGTAACAGTGGCGCCAAGGGTGACTGAACATACGCTTTTCGACTGGATACAACAATTGCGTTGACAACAGCAGAGTTGGCGGCAGCAGCAGCCTGAGCAATTCACAGTGCAACGCAGAGTAGACAGTTTCTTAGAAGAAGAATTAGAGTTTGCAGAAAATGCGCTGCTACATTGCGCGATGTCTACAGAAGAAAGGTAAAGCCCCGGATTTAATTAGTGCTTAATCAGATGACCCGAAGTCAGTAAGTGGTTCAAGCAACTCGGGATGAGGGATGGTCACTTCCCAGCTAGCCAGTCTTCCCTCCTATTCACACAATTCGAGTTGTAACAGTTTCCCTGTAGGACGACTTTTCTGCTCATACTACTGTTTCAGTTATTCAAAATTCATTACTTTCCACTGATTCTCCGGTTGTAATTTTCACATGCCGCCTTCAGCGAATTTCACAGAGATAACTATGTTTTCACAGAACGATGAACTGGGTTTTTGCCATCCTCTGTTAGCCTTGTGTCTGCCTTCCTGATGGATACTTCGCTTGAAAGATGTATGAAAACCCGTGCAAACCGCCTACAATTGCAATTTGAGGTTGAGCAGATGTCTTCCGAAACGCCACTTGTGCTTCACCGATGCGCATTTATACGCAAGAACATCTGATGATGATCGACATTATAAATTTTTGATCGGTTTGAGTCGGTCCTTTTTCTTCTGGTTTATTTTCTGCTTCGTATAGTTTTTCGACAAACCACAGTGCTTGATCCTTTTTCACTGAACGTGACGGGGTAGCAGTAAATACTCATTGGTCACGTGTGCGAAGCATATTTTGGTTCCATGAGTGATACGGAGCTGAATTTGTGAAATGTCCTCATGCCTCGGGCGCGTATTCCTTATTCGGGAGTTTTAGGGTGCAAGAAACCTGTGTTTACTCCAGTCTGGAGTTTATAAAGTGCCGCATCTGACTTCACATGAAATCAAAAGAATTTTGATGACGAATGTGATGAGGACCACGACTAAGTCGTTTACATTTTCAGGATAGTCTGTTTCAAGAAAGACCACCCGACTTTTGGCTCTTCCTAAACTGCATGATGCAACAGTGAGTTTTTTTTACGACAAAACAACCGCGCTGGTGTTTTCTTCATGGAGGGATCGATTTTCTAACAACCCCTCAAGAAACAAATGGTGACAAAAAGTCTGTGGAATCTGAGGAGGATGACAAGCAGATTTGAGGCGTGTCCATAGAATAAATGACTCATCAAACTGCTGACTTGACCCCACATCACATTTCGCCTTCATTTGGACTGGCTAAAGCTTTTCCAGACTGCATGGCTGTTACCGACACAGGACGACCCTCAGTTTCACGGACTCACGTGGCCTACATAACAGTGTCATTTGTCTAGACATGCGATCTGTGGTCACGGTTGAAAACACGCTTCCAGCTAGCTCATTATTTTTCATTTAGCTGTGATGTGTAAAGAAAACGACTCGTCGGCTCCGATTTGCCATATACGGTGAAGTTAACTGATAAGAGAATAAGTGCACAGAAAAATTGAGCAGATAAGCCACTTGAGTATCTGAAAATCGAGCAAGTCTCTGATGTGTTTGAGTCCTAATGATATGGATTTCGTTCTGATTTGGAACGTTTGATGGAGACAGACGAAGAACCCAGATTTCACGTCCAGGCTGACATCAGACGACTATCTGTCACAGCCGCTGATAGGAAAATAATTTATTGTGTAATCTTACTACGTTTTGTATGCCCTTTGTAACTGTACTAATATTCACGGATCCCCACAGTACGTGCATCAAATTACGGTCATTGTATTCCGGTCCTTGAATCGGTATCTATGCAAGCTTTTGAATTCAGTGACTCCGGTCGATGCACTACTGAACAAAAGCAATCCTTCCTCACAAATTCGGAACTCAAACGTAGTTCGACCGCTCAACTCCGCTCACCCTAGATGTCCTCTCGTCGGATTCGGTTTTAACACCATTGGACAAGGTCATGTCGGCGAGACGGTCGCGTGAGCCATCGTTGATTACTAAGTTCAGCCTAAATTGTTTCAGACGGTCGAATACACCCGGGAATGTCATTAGAATAATGAGATATCAAACAAGTACCGTTTTCTGTGTGCTCCTCAGGTAGTTTACAACACACTGTGTGTAGGAACACAGCAACCAAGATAAAAAAGTCATTTAAAAATAGTGGAAATATAAGTTCACAGTCTAACGATAAGATTTTTAACATTTGCTACGCATTTGTCAGCCATTACGTAGCCAGAGGTTGGTTCTAGTTTACACTTGTTGCTAGCTAGTTGAGTTACAGTATCTATAAATATTGTTTTTTTTTGCCTGCAGAGGTCAGGTTTGCGCAGCCGACTGGATGCTGCCTCGGCAAGAGTGAACAGGCCAGTGCACCCAAACTTCGAGTGGTTTTCCATCGGAGAGGCCCCGATAAGAACGCAAGTATGATTAGAATCAATCACATAGAGAGCAACCGAACCGGATTTAGAGTTTGCTAGGCAGCTTGGGTAGCACTTTCCAGCCTGTTGAACTAAGCGCAACCAGGCCACAGCTGTTTTAACTTGATATCACGTCACTTTTACCTTTATACCACTTCGTAAAACGAAAGATTACCCGTGTAATTGCATTGAGACTAACGGACTAGCCACTGGTATCCCAAAGGGTGGTCTGAAAGATTTTTTGACCCTGTGTGCGCATGATATATGGTTCCGATTCAACAATAAATTCTATAGACAGAAGACGGTCCTGCCATGAAATCTCCACTTGCTCCCCTGCTGGCTGATATATTCATAGCAAGTTTGAAGAACATCAACTGAATTCTATTCTTGGAAGGTTGATCCTTTATAGGCTCAGCGCCCATAAGCTAATTGTCTTCACTCCAGTTGAACTCAGTTGAACTCACACTCGAACATCAAGTTCGCACCAGAGTCAGCTGGCCAGAACTGCATTTGGACTTTGAAATGGCAAGAAGGAACGACAGTTTACGGTTCACAGGAAACAGACCTGGAATGGATAGTACGTTCATTTTGAGAGTTCCGTTCCCTAAAACCAAAAGCGTAATATCACACGATGTTTGATCGATACATTCATGAAGATTTTCTCGTACGGCACGATGAGAACGGAGTTACAACACTCAGGGGACATTCATTCTGAACGAATACCCAATCCGTTCTGTACAAAGAAAAATACAATCGATGACAGCCAGACCGAAATCAATATCACTTGAGAAGGGATTGATTTAAAACCGTTTACTATTAAATGGTGACCACGTCGTCGAACGGATAACACGGAGGTTCCGATAGGGTATCCAATCGACTCACCTATCAGTATTTTCATGGATTATCTTCTGACCGACCGCTAATTCGATTAGTTTACTAGAAAAGAATGTGCCACCTTCTCCAAACAGTTTTCATGAGTACTGGACATAACGTATTGTTCGTACAATAGGGTCCATGGACGCTCTCCAGTTTGGTAAACCTCTAGAAGTAAAAATCCAATCCCAGTTCAACTGCTATGTACTTGAGTGATTCTAATCGTACTGTAGTTTCTTAGGTGGTGTGCCGAATCTCGGCAAACCACTCGAATTGTACATAAACTCGATTGCCCGCTGTTCCTGTAGAGATATCCATCCGGCTTCGTGAACCCGGCTCCTTTACGCAAAACCAGTTCTGAGGAAAATTGAAGCTTAACGGGCCGACAACAATTGCTAATCTCCCGAACTCACTGATCGTCCACCGAATGAAGAATGGACACGTGCATATCGTAGCGCGGAAATAACGGTCAATTTTACTTAGACCAGACAGCGCAGATCCTCCCTGTGTATACGCCGTGGGTGTTGTAAAAGTGCATTGAGTAATGTTCACAAGAAATCCGGATGAATAGACCCAGGAGGACTTATTTGAATACACAGGGAGTGTGGAACAAGTTATGGGACCCGGAAACTGTACAGTCTCGAAAAAAGGCACAACTGGTTTTCATCAGAGATTTTGTTTTTCTTATCAGCTTTGGTGCGTATTCATTGTTCAGTAATCAGAACGAATCAGCACGCTACAGCATATCAACATGTGTCTGTGGGGGAGGGGATCTGACGGAGGATCTGACGTAATAAGGTGATTCTTGTTCACAAAAATCGATAAAACAAATTAAAAACGAGACAAAAGTGTCAGAATGGAAGAAGTAAAGAACTCCGCTGTGGCATTTGTGTGGTGTATAGATTTTCTTTGGTCAATGGGAAGTAACAGAACAAAAAAGAACTAACAGGGAATTCAAAGACACTTAAACGACAGACACCTCCAGTCAGACACTGTGGAAGGTATGGGATACGGAACACCAACCGGGTGATCATTTCCTTTATACAACTGTCAATAAGGTAACCTCTAGGTAGAAGATTTCGATGTTCAATCCCTCGGATAAACGCCGACCATTTTAACCCCTCCTTATAGGATTCATGTAGTACACAATAAAGGCGGGTAGTTTTAGGGACGAAGTACGTATACAGTAAAACCGTTCAGCCGTGATATCCTTTCGATGCTTAGTTGCTATACCACCCGAAGGAAGTACAAGGGCTGTGGTACTGTCAGGTTGCCCAAGTCCGGACAGGAGCAGGCGAGATGCCGGGGTTGGATTCGAACCATGAACCGTCTGGCCCCATCCGGTTTTTTCCTCTCTTTGTTTGATTGTTTGACGTTGAATCATCAGTGTTGAACGCTGATGTTGCGGTATCGATGATAATGACGAAAAAGAACGAATAATAACTTCAAGAGCAGGGACGCACGAGAGGAATAATCAGTTGAAGGACATGATTAATCATTTCAAGTGCAGGGAAGCCAATCACGCTGATGTCATGCATGGTTCACTGATTAGTTCTCGTCGTGTAAAACACACCACTTGGATGAGATTGGGGTGTTTTCTTTCCGACCATGATACACAGGACACTTTCATGGGAATGAAGAAACGAGTGGAACCAAAATCGAAGCCATGGCTGTACAATCACACTGGTCGGACTGCATTAGCTCAATGTGGATGAATAGTACTCAAATATCAGTCACGATGTGATGTCATACTGGTATGGCTACGCTAAAATTGTAATCCAGTAGCTCAGTGACCTAGTGGCTCGACGCTTTGGAAATTGGCGGCACGCACTCGGATGTAGTTGAGAAATCCGAAGATTGTCAAAACGATGGATTGTGGTCTGTCGAAAACACAAAACGCTGAACATGCGTCATTCTGTGGGGTTTTTACGCAGCAAAAAATGAAAGTAACGCTTCCTTTTCGATTTGGTTGCAATTTTTTTCCGGTGAGGAAAGTATATGACAGGGAAACAATTTTGAACCACTGGGTTAGTGCAGTAGGATCGCGCCAATGCCACATCCGGAAGCAGTGACTCCCACGATGATCGGAAGTGTAGGGGCTATAATGGGTTAACAATAGATCAAGCGTGAGTTCGTGCTCAATGTAAGAAAACGCGCGTCACTCAGACAAAGGATAGTTTTTTTTAAAATAGGGGTAAGACAGGCCTGAATGTAGGTGAGTAGCTGCACTGTGAGGGACTGTGATGGAAGCTAATGGGTATCTATATACTTGAGCGAAATTACTTGTCACCTGTTGGATTTTTCATGAGTTGTTATTTCTAACGGCAGCTTGGGATTTGAGATAAATTTATTCTGCACGCGCACTTGCATCAGTTTGTGTGCGCAATGAGTCCTTGCGTCCAGTGCATCTTCTTTTTGCTGTGGACCCACCAGAATAATTACGCCAGGACAGGATGACGACTAATCAAACGAGAGTGATTCGAACAATACAAATCCCACAAACACCTATAACAAATCAAAACTTGTCCAGCTGGTTTCAAGTGTCCCTGACGCTTTATTGCCCGGAAAGTCTTTATAGGCGAGTCAGAGATGACCAAGATAGTTATTGGGTCGTTGTCCAAGGCATCGGGCAAACCAGTCACATTGCTCAAGTGTGAACACGTTCAGCTGTTCAGACGTGGTGCTTCAGATGCACCTAGCGTGCGCTGGCGGAGCAGTGGCAACACACTCAGCTCGCATATCAGATGTCCGGAGTTCAGATCTCGGCAGGATAGGCACTGCTGATGAGCTCTAATAAGAGCGAAACTCGAGTCCAATGCTTCCCTCTCCCATTGGTACGGGTTCACCAGAAGTGTTGCACCAAAACAGGAGGACAGTTATTCTGACAAGTACCTAAAATACCTATAACAAGTGTTTCAGAGACTTATATGTACAACTAGACGTCTCCCTATGGTTACATCACATTGTTCACTCAGCCAACTGACAATCACGCGTAAAGTAGACCAGAAGGCTGATGGAAACTAGGGCAATGCGCCTACTTGATCAGCCCCAAGAAGGGTGAAACCGGTTGTGGGCTGTCGGTAAATTTTCAACGACCTTGTGAATAAAGTATCACGTTCAGTTCGAGAGGTCTTTCACTTATAAACCAAGCGATCAAACACTACTTGGCGTGTGTTCACAACTTTCCACTGAGTACGCACTACAAGTTCAGCTGAAACCGACCTCCAACAAAGTGTTCCTTATGAAGAAAACACGAATGATTTAGTTAACACCACTGACTGTCTGAATAACCCTAGCGTATTATCGAAAATGACTGAATCAACGGATTGAATTCGTACGCAGCCTGTACGTCCAGCTTAAGCTTGTTAAGATAGCCGAGTACACGTATTACAAGCAACGAAAGACTTTTACAAGGAGCCTTTTGTCAAATGCCGCACGCACAGGCAGTTGACTCGTAGTCTTAAAGCTAAATCCTTCATCCCATTGGACGGGTGGATTGCACGCACCGGATGAGAAACGCATCCAAGTCATTATCTATCTAACAAACAAAAGTCTGCTCACATTTACCGAAAATTTCTCGACTGTGTGCTTCTACGTTCGAGGACAACGCGGACAGACCCAAGTAAATTACATGTTCCACTGTTCCGATCGTCATTCTGGAAGATGGTTTGGTTGTGCTGCTGTTCACTACTGCGGGAATGTTTGGACGATGGCAGAGCAGAGTACGCACTGAATCTCTAGTGCCATCACTAACCAGGCTAATCACCTTATTTCGAGAATTCGACTGAGACTAAACATCCACGTTCGGTGTTCCCGCTTTATCCAGCATGACTATACGATTTACACCGATATGGATGTGCATTCTTTGTTGTTGTGAGTACAGATAAACGGATAATCGACCCAGCAGCTACATTGTTTGTTTTTGGCTCCGTAATCGTAATCGGTTCACCCAGTGTTTTGTTCTGCCTAGGATACCCACCTGGTAAGCATTCCTAACTCGACCGACACGTGAGTACTGTTCAGCCAAATTGGGCTGATGCTTCGTACAGTCATTTCTTGTTTTTTTCTACTGGTTTCCCTATTCCCACAAGAATGCCCTGGGTATAACATGATCGGAAAGGAAACAGCTGAACCTCATACAAGTGGTCTGTTTTATGCGACGAGAACCAATTGGTGAATGGTGCGTGACAGCAGCCTGATTGGCTTTCTTGAACTCGAGGTGATCATTCGCGTCCTTCACTTGATGAAATCTGTTCGTGAAATTATAATTTCTTCGTTTGGATTTGAAGTGGTATACTTCTGTCCGTTGATGCGATCATCTGAATGCCGGATGTCCATCGCAGAGCACTGCTCACAGAACGCTACGTTTGTTTCGCTAAATACAAGCCTCCTTGAGGTTTATGTGATTCTATGCCTCGCTGAAATGCGATCTCTCTGAACTGACTGCCCAGTGTAGTCTTTTACTAACTGTGTGAGAGGAACATTTGAAAATTACTGAGCTGGTTTATTTTCAGTTGTCCCAAACTGATATTAGCGTTCATCAGGTGATCTTCTACGAGTCTATTTCGGAATTTTTCGCTGAAGTTGGATGCCTACATATATCGTTTGATCTGCGGTATTCGTAGTTTTTTAGAGACGGACCCTCGGTACCAATGTAATTATGAATGCGAATCCATAATCTGAGTGTTCTAGATCCGTGTTATGCATGAAATCAGGCTAGTCAGTCGGTTGGATCATGACAGTAAACCTGAATTAGGACAGGTGGAAACAAATGCGACTACGGGTATTTTAGTGGTAAACAATACCCACACATTCGCGCGTGATATTTCGACCCATCCAGTATGTTCGTTGCACTATTCATCCGTTTGTTGTCTTGATATTTTATCAACTCCTGGTATGGTGATTTCTACTCGCAAGGCAGCATCAGCTCTGTCCATGCTATTCGTCGTCAGTTCTAATTCAGATGGGGGGCGCGATGGCTCAGTGGTTAGAGCGCAAATTTACTGACCGGAAGGTCTGTGGTTCGAAACTGACCTCTGCCTCTCGACTTCCCCTTTCTAGGCTTGGACGACTTGGCAGTGCTGGCAGCCCCCGTGCCTCCTTCGGGTGGCATGGCAGTTAGGCACCGAAAGGGTGCTACAGCTGAACGATTATTTCATTTTACTTTTCTAATTCAGATGCAACAGTCCTATCCTTCTTCTGTATCCATACAGTCGTTCAACTCCAACATCCTTTCAGTGCCCAGCTGTCAAACTACCCGAAGGAAACACCAGGATTGAGATACTGTGAAGTTGGCCAGGCCAAGACACGAGCAGTCAAGGTGTCGGGGTTGGGTTCGAACCACTGAGCTATCTCAAGCTCCTATCCAGAGATGTCGGATTAAACAACGGACTGGCGATAAGTCAGCTCATTTTGATTGTTCCAGATAGTCCCTTCTCTCTACAACTATACCTTTTCTCATTAGCTTAGTAAGACTAACCGAAAATCATATGTTCCCTTACTGGATTTAACCTACGATTTTCTACTCAGTCAAGCTTAGCTTCCATGAACTAAACCATTATATTATTAAAGCTTTGCATTCTATTCGATAGTGAGCGTTCGTCTTTTCTGTGTTCGGGGTATTTCAGCGTTTGTACTGGTTCCGTTTTGTCTCCCGTGTTTTACCATCCCTGTTATATCTGATTGCTGTCTCCGCTCCAGTGCCTAGTGCCGGAAAAAGACTCGCTGACAAGGAACACAGCAGCTTTATTGCAACAAGCGAGAGCAAAATTTGCAGCGGTCCCGCGCTATTTGAAGCGCACTTTTTGACATTGCTCCAGGCTGTCTGATCGGCGTTTAGTGAACACTGATCAACATCGACCGTGCTTCTGTGAAGTGCCTGAATACTTATCATAGTCGGTGGTGCTTTGTGGCGTGTTTGGATACTCATCGGCTTTTGCTAAACTGATTGAGTGATTAACTGGCCTGGATGCTTGCCGATTTCCCTATTGAAATTTTGGGGAGTTTAGGGGTTCAGTAGTTTCCGGGCATTCTGGGGTTTATTTTCAGGAATCTGACCTTCCTGACAGTCCCATAGGTGCTTTAATGCCCACGGTGCTTTAACACTATGGGATAAGTCACGGGCAAAGTTCTTTCGGTTTTCGGTGGTGTCCATCCTTGTAGTAGACAGAATGTTTGTTGTTGTTACTATTAATATTCGTATGTTAAACGATTATAATGACAAAAAGCAGAAATTATGAAGTGAGCTACTTCTCAAATAAGAAGACCAGGAAAATCCGACGGACTGTGTAATAGGTTGCTTCGACATCCGGTCAATCAACCTTTTCATCTGGATCTGACTGGAACTTGCTACAACAACATGAAAAAAACTCATATCAAATCACGACTAGGTTACTGTGTATACTGTACGGCGTATAAAGCGAGATATTAGCACTACCGAGCTTGGGGAAGAATCAGGTATTTCTTTTCGTGATAGCCAACTTACATAATCTGGATTTTCTTGAACCTGTTCACCTCTTAACGGGGGTTCACTCCCATTCTACTACACACCGTGAAATCAGTTTGCCCCTGTGATTATTCGCTTCGAATTCATCCGTTGAATCATCGTTTATATTGATGGTGGACATGTTGGTGCTACAGCGCCTTCAGGCTTACTACGAGGGTGCATACGTTCATCGTAAATTCTGCTCGTTAATGATTCGTGTCAAAGATTTCTAGTCGAACATGAAATGTGGATTCCAAAACGACAAAAATGCATAATCGCAATGTGAATCTGTTAAAAGTGATTATTTAGCAGCTTGAGGACGTCCGTTACACGAAAGCCCGAAAACTCCAAAAGTTCTCGTCACGTTATTTAGTGGCATCGTCCCCATAGCCATTTTAGTCTGCTGTGATTCGATTGGCTGATTTGTTGTTTCCTTTGTGCGATTACTCTGGCCTGTTAATTTTTGGTTGTTTCTTTCCAAAGATCATCTCAGTGACACAGTACGCATCGGTGGGACCGAAAGTGCGCGTTGAATGAAACGAATGCCTTCCAATCATTCTAGAGTATGTGTAGCTAACCAATTCATCCTTGTACCAACAATGAAAACAGCTGACGACCGATAAAACCGGGGTCTCTAGGGCATTCAACTGTCCTTACTAGAGCGATGTAAAAACGCTAATAATGTGAAAAATAAGTGGCAGCAATTTGATTCGATTACGGCCACGAATTAGCTACCTGTCCAAATTAACTTAGTTAAGAACGTCATCGTATTCAAGAAGAAAAATTGAAGTTTTTTCTTTTTAGTATAATGTGTGATTAGATTATCTATACGAAAGAAATGAGTCACTGGCATATTTTGTCAAAACAACTGCGGAAAGAGACGAACCAAACATCTAGAGGATTTGGAAGTAAACAGTTTCTGTGTGATGCAGATTTTTTATCAGCTGAACTACTCTAGACGTTTATCATGAAAAAACCTGGTGGTCTCTTTTTAAGAGGCTGGCGAACGTCATTTTGAAATTAATTAGACTGCTCCCACCCCCAAAAGGTGACAATGCTGGGAAATGCCCAACTGTTTCTTCGATCGAAGTGTTTTCTTCCAGGCAGACGAACTGGAAGAACTGAATGAGAAAATGCTGTGTCACACGCAAAGTGCCCTCCATCTGGCTGCTACTTTGCGCGTGAGAAATACATGGCTGATGTTTTATCAGAAGATTGATGGCAAAGTTGCGCATGTACGAATATGCTTTTGAAACATCCTCAGCGTTTCACCCAAATGTCCCGATCCAGAAAAGTTTCTTCGAGACCCTTGAGCGTCGCCCATAGAAGAAGGATACTCGAGCACGAACAGCAAAGACGGGTGAATGGGTGGGCTTTTCCCGGGAGTCCCCTCACTAACAGGACGACATTAGGAAGAATCCTCCTTAGGAGGTAAATACGAATGGTCAGTACTACTACCTGTTATTGTCCTGTCTCAAGATGTCTGCATAAGGCATATATAGCTTTCAGAAATTATTAAATAATTTGGTAGACGGCTATCTGCATTTAGCTGGTGTATGCAGTTGAGAATCAACTACCCACCTAGGTTCACAGCAGGCTAATCAATCCACTAAACCACTGCGATATATGCAGTGTCTTTTAGCAATCTCTCCTTCATTCTTTTGAACCAGGTCTTCTCAGTTCCACTAAAAAATGAAAACCGTAACTTATCTATTGATTGGACCTTATGAAGGCAACATCAGCAGCTATCAAGATCGTTAAAACAAACGCTTGTTGACTTTATGTGGCCTGATTTGTGCACCGTTTACTTTGCTCGCTCCGGTTTTTTGCTCATTTTTGAGGCAGCGATTCCGGCAAATTTTTGACGATTATCCGCATCCGTGCGATAGCTGTGAAATTTTTGAGATAAGGACATATCAGCTACTGGTGGCCGAGGCGTTGCGACTCGCCAAGCATTCTAACGTGAATAGAATACAGGAGTGTAGCTAGCATGCACGAAGAGAGAGGTTTCATATCAACCCGGTTGATATGTGGTAGTGTGAGGCAATTAGTGAAGTGATCTGGATCGATAGTACAAGACCCAAGTAGACGGAAGTCCAGTTCACCTCCCCAACCCTGATCCCGTTTTCCTATCATTTCCTAACCCACACAAAGCACCCAAGAGGATTATACCACTACAGTACTAGAAACTGGAACACTGAGGCCCCAAATGCCGATTCAACTTGATGATAATTTTCCCCATAGTCCATTTGCTGAGCTGTTTAGCTACATTAACCAATAGGATGTTCTGACTAACGATTAACACCGAACAAATCAGTTGGTTGAGAGACTTCACTTATTGGTTCTGTGTCTGTCCCACCACTCGGTTGGCCTGTTAACTTATTCGTTTCGTCTGATGAAGCTTTTGAGTCGAAAGCAAGTTGTAGCCCTACAACGGGGACTGCGCCCCTCTGGTGAGCCCCAATAAGGACCAAACTGGTCGTTGTCAAACAGTTGTCAACTCGCGAAATACGTCCATTCCCACACCAGTTTTAACTTCAGACTCGATTGAACCCCAGCTGAAACTCTCGTTCATGTCATTCATCAGCTGAATGTGCTGCACAAAGGCCACCCCATATTTCAGTTGGTACGATATTCGAGACACCGCTGTATAATGAGTAGTGTTTCCTCTTGTTTTCAGCCACCTTATGAGTAGCTTATTCCCCCAAGAAATCCACCGGTTGTTTACCAAACGATTATGTCAAAAAGGCTTTTGGACAAGTATGAAAAAACTGGAAAACTGAACTTATGAGGTTGTTTCGAAATGGGAGTGAGTCATTTGCAATTTCAAATAGAAACCACTTTCTGACTTAGTGTAACTTCCCAACAATTGACATCCGCACTAAGAAACACAAACCCCACTAGCACCGCACTTTCTGTAGGAGGTCAAGTCCTGAGAATACTTGCATAATTATCTTCCTCTCATTCTATCTATCTATCTAATTGGTGCTCTCTAAACTTGTTCCTGGTAGGAGAATGCCAGACAATACTGTTTTTCCTGGCTGTGTGAAAGGAGCATTTATATCACGCGAGCATTCCCTGAGAAGTTTACCCTTTTCGACAGAGAGCGGCACACTTCGAAGTCACAGTTGCCTGACAGGCATGAGAGTACCCAAACTGGCGTATATTTCAAATGACATACAAGGTTCGCTGCAGTGACGGTCGAAAACAAAACTAACAAGACAAACTTCTGATACTCACCGTCAGATGAGTTGACTGGTTCTGCTGAAGAGAAACTTGAGAAGAATCGGTGTTTTTAAGAGAGGGAAACTGGCCATGAATTAA
>SJOL01008913.1:742625-758673 GCA_004794785.1 Opisthorchis felineus | reverse complement strand
CGAATGCGTATTTTTGGCAGTTCGTTTAAATACACAGTCCAAATTTCGTGAAAACACCAGAAAAATGTGAAAATCGTGGAAAAATATCTGAAAGATACTCATTACTGCCTGCATGACAATAGGGGTTGAAAATTACCCTCAAGGTTTACGCAGCCTAAATCCCACTCTGGAGCACAAATAGTTTTATGAGCCAAGAAATTCAGGTGTTTCGAAAATAGATGCTTTTAGGCTGCATCAAACTGGGCAGAATAGTGTGCCAAAGACCCTGAAAACAATGGACACCCCTTAATTAAAAACTATCCACATGAAAAGGCTTTTGACGATTAAAAACGGGTTTTGCGACATTACTTATAGAGTGCTTTCATTGAAAGCTTAATAACTGACGGATGTCCCTCCAGCCAACAAAAAGCTCACAAAAAGAGCTCTTTTTTCTGTTCTCCGAGCTCAGTTACTCAGCAAGCCACGTCGGAACTTTTTGTAAAGGAACATCAAATAGTTTGACAGAATCCGAAGGTGATCTGCTGTGGAATTTTATATTGTTATTGCCTGCTGTTACTCCACTTTACTCTTTCATAAGATTCTTCTCAAATGGCATCTGGATAATCCCTTTTGATGACTGTCAGTATCGAGCCATCTCTTAATTCATGGCCAGTTTCCCTCTCTTAAAAACACCGATTCTTCTCAAGTTTCTCTTCAGCAGAACCAGTCAACTCATCTGACGGTGAGTATCAGAAGTTTGTCTTGTTAGTTTTGTTTTCGACCGTCACTGCAGCGAACCTTGTATGTCATTTGAAATATACGCCAGTTTGGGTACTCTCATGCCTGTCAGGCAACTGTGACTTCGAAGTGTGCCGCTCTCTGTCGAAAAGGGTAAACTTCTCAGGGAATGCTCGCGTGATATAAATGCTCCTTTCACACAGCCAGGAAAAACAGTATTGTCTGGCATTCTCCTACCAGGAACAAGTTTAGAGAGCACCAATTAGAGTCAGAATGACCAATAGCGGTGCAACTGTTTAAAAGTGGACTATTTTTGAATTGTGTTCACCTTCCAGATAAAGAAGATTCAGAATGAAATTCACGGGAAGGACTCTTGTCAAGGGGAGCTGGTAGGTTTGGGAGCTATCTGGCGGGATCTTGTCGGTAGCTGTCCCTGTGGATAGAAGCGTTTGGCGAGTATTTCGGAACTTGGGTTGTCCTTATTGTAAGTGCCCGTTGGTGGGGCTCATTTGGACCATGCCTCCATTCCTCCGTTCAAAGCAGGGCGACATGAACAACTCTGTCACCATAGCGCAAGCGCACTGAACAGCCTTAGTTACACGACCATTTGGGCTTCTGTGTAGAATTTAGGTTAGAATGCCTGTTCGTTTAAAGTATGTCCTGTAAATTACGATGAATGTACTGAATGTGACAATCGTTCCACACCAAGAGTAAACAGGCATACAATGCAATGACTGGTCAAATACACTCAGTTGCACACCAGTTTGGTTTTAACCGAGGACCCCAGGGGGTCCAAGCTAAATCTCTCGTTTACGATATTCTTCAAATGAAATCGCTCCACAGAGACAGCCTTATATTTGGGTTGGTACGATATTCGAGATATCGCAGTACATTTCCTTGAAGGAACGCTACTCTTAAGGTTGCCGAAAACTCTTCGACAGTCCACGACTGGTTTCGCTCATCTTGGGGCTCATCAGGTAGGTGCATTTTCCGAGTTTCCGTCAACCCAAATTGTACGAAGTTCGCAAATTGCACTGATTTACACATCAATTTGGTTTTCACGAACATCGTACCAGCTGAAACATGAAGCGATCTTTGTGTAGCACGAGAGAGGTTCATCCGAGTCCCCCATGAAAACCAAACTGATATGCAAATGAGTGTATTTGTCGAAATTCAATTTAGGGTAAAGTAGAACATAAGGTTGAGGGAAACTCGGGGACTTCGCCCGTCAAATGATCCCAAAGAACTGTGAAACCAGTCATGGATTGTCGAAGAGTTTTCAGCAGCCTTGTGAGCAGTGTATTACGTCTATACAAACTTATTAGTAGTTTCCTTCAAGGAAACTATACAGCTACGTTTCCCAGCATTCAACCCCAAAGGCGACATGATAGGCGTCGCTATCCAATAGACCACGAGCGACAAACTCCAAAATAATGTAACGTTTATACGGAATCATCAGCAGTTATTCAACATTGGATCACTTTGCCACTTACGAATAGTTGATTCCATGTTTGCAAGTGTTTCCACCATAGCACGCCTCAATCTAGCACGTCACAGCAAATAGACCCATGAATTACTCCTGCGATTAAACGCATGATGCTGTCGTTAATAGACGATTTGTTTGTGTTCTCAATTTATTAGGTCGTCATATAGTTTTTCACAAAGGCATGTCTAATTTCGAACACACTTTTAATGGGTTTTCATTAATTAACAGTTAAAAATACTCCTAAAAACTAGACTCTACCCCCAAGTGCGCCCGAGAACACTCAACAGTCAGACGTGTGGCTTTGGTCGCCGAGTGCACTACCACGTGATTGGTTACATCAGCCGACCGTTTGATCTTGAGGCTGAGTGGTCGAATCACATGGAAACAAACTGTTCAGTTGGAGTGCTCCTCATACGCTCTTCCGATCGCATTGGGATATGACAGGTCGCCACTCCGAGGACCCACGACGCAATTGAAGGGTGACTCTGATTTTTCTTGGCAGACACATGTTTAAAGTTCCGAACTTCAGGACAACTAGGACGATTGAAGTAAAATGTACTGCGAAAACTTCCTCCCCCTGGGCCAAACTGAGGATGGGCAAACGCGCAAACTCTACTTCCTCCGAAAATATTGCAAAAAATCTACAGGGCCATCTCGGTCCGCCTAGCCCTTCAACGTTAGCTCTAATCGATCAACAGAGCAACAACAGGTGTAGCGACGGGTAGTTTGAAATAGCACAGTCAGATTGATTGTTCCCATAGCAGTCCCTTTTGACCTCTGTTGTGATGGCTCCCATTATGCTGATAGTTAGATGTGTGTGGCGTACCAGTCCATCTGGCATGTTCGCTATGCCACTAATTCGGTGGTCTCATTGAGTTTATCATGCACTGGCAGTCAGAAAACGAGATATCATTGTCCTTGGTGCCATTCATCAGTGCCAGTTCTAATTCCCATCTCCTCGATCACGAATCGGGTCACGAGGGGCCCGACTCTCCAGAGTTATACGATCAGTCAGGTAATCGAATTTAAGCTCAAGGATCACATACTACTTGGAACCTGAATGTTTGATACATAGGAGACCTCGATACCCATGAAACTCACCTTAGTTAACGTGAAAAAAAGTGAAAAATTCCCCCGCTCTGAAGAAACAGAAAGGACATCTAATAATTCTTTCGGAACAGAGGGGAGGGGAACAGCGGTGGCTCATGCAGCTTCTAAGAGATGAGGAGAGATGAGGACACTACCTGGTGTCTGCGGAACGTCATCGCGCGCTCAAGGATGTACAAGGATGTCCTAAAGCAGAGGAATGGAGTTATTGAATATGCCAGTCGTGTCCTAACTAACGCTGAGCAGAAGTACTCAACTATTGAGAAAGAATGTTTAGCGATCGTCTGGGCCCTGGATAAGTGGAGGTCATACCTGCTTGGATAATGATTTCATGTCGAGACCGATCACAAATCCCTGGAGTGGATCGGGACCACCAGAGATCCTCGCGGAAAGCTCGCGCGCAGGTCACTCCGGTTGCAAGAGTACGACTTCACGATCCGGCACGTGCCAGGGAAGGAGAACCACCTGGCTGATTGGCTGTCAAGACCAGAGGCTGAAGATGAGGCCCCCAGGATCATGCTTGGTGCCAATAACTTCGTCGTCGAACTGGATCCCGGAAGGTTGGTGCAACTCCGCGGAGAAGGGCTTTCCTCCTAGAAGAAAATGGACAAACATGAAATCGGACTCGGAACTACCTGTCATGGGCAGACGGTTGCGTCACCTGGAATAACCAATCAAATTTTGCCACTGTTAGTGATGGGATGGGTCAGGTTTATAAAACAATTACTGGCAAGAAGTCTGTATGGTTTCAGCGGAAGAAATAAGTGTCCCCTGTTGGGATGCCTGTTCATCCTTCAGAATGAGTGAATAAGCAATGCTGGATGTCACTCAACACTTCGATATGTTGGCTGGGCTACTGGATCTGCTCATGTTGCCCCTAGTCGTCAAGGTTGGGGAGGAGGATAACACATAGCTCTTAGTTCACTAGAAACTGGCTTGATTCCTTGACAGTAGCCACTGAATTGACCCATTTGCGGTCCTGATCCGGGACTCATTGAGAACCAATGAGAACACTGAAGGTGTACAAGATATTTAAGGATGGTAACTTTGGAAATGCGTTTTTGGATGCTCTCAAAATACTGGATAATTATTGCTTTTGCCCTCATCCGACTACTCTGTCAGAGAATGTGAGTGTTGTATATAAGCGTTTTGATATGAATCGGTCCACAACCTAGTTCTAACACTAGTCTAGAGGATGGCCGCAAAATATGCTTTTATATCTTTTTTGCGCCTCTGGTTTGTTTAAACCGCTTTCTTTGTACAACAATAAACTGAATTATTCATATGTTCCACGACCATGTTAGTCATAAATCTAATCAATTGGGAGAGGCTATGTGCAAAAAACACGGATTATCCGGTAGTATTTGGTTGCGGACTGGGCACCTAATGGAAATAATTGCAAACGTTTTACCAAATCTAGAAAACCGTTATCGGTTTTCGGCATCTTTTTTATCTTGCAATCAAAGTTTGGACCATAAACACGAGCGGTTCTATCGATATTTGTCGATCTTATCAGCTTTTAAGTCCATTAGGACATGTCTCAGCTTGAGATTGTGACCCACTGTTTCAACCCAGTTTACTACCTCAGTGCTCCACAGTCTAGAAGTTTATGTCCGTGCTGGTGCTCAGCAAGTGAACCCGAAAGCTGCATTAGAAAGCGGCGCAGAAGGACACATGCAACTGGAGAAATATCCATTTGCCAAGTAAGTTGGTTCTGACTGAGGATTTTAGCTGAATCTCTTGTTTATGATATGATTCAACTGAATGTGCTACATACATGCATCCCTATGTTTTACTGGGCAGGTTGTCCGAGACGTTACACCATATTTTATTTATGTACATACTACGCATGAGTTGAAGAGTTTATAGCGATCTTGTGATTATGGTGTAATGTCTTAAATGTTGCCTCACTCCTTTTCAGCTGGGCCGCTGCATAAAATCAGCATGCTTCATCCTAACAGATCTGAGTGTTTGAGAACACCTACGAAAGTTGAAAGCTGCTCACAAACAGTATTTCCACTGTGGTTGTCTTGTTCAAGCTCGGACACACCGATTTTTGGCGTAAAGACATACACGCACGCATCCATCAGTAATCTTTCCTGACGCTTACGGAATCTCGTTCATTCACCGGTTAGTCCCTGTAGAACTAAAGTTTATCTCTTCAGGTCATTTGCAATAATATCGCTACTCTGTGGAAACCTAATGATTCCACTGGATTACCAAATATGAATCGAAACGAATATGGTATTCTCAGGTACTAATGAGTGCAGTCGTGAAGGAACTGTCAGCGTCAGCTGAGCTAGTACCAAGAGGAAAACAGAAAACACACTTCGGTCTTCTTTCAGCCAGAAAACCAGAAATGACCTACCACTAACCAGGCTCTATTGAAAGATTGGCAGAACAGCCGTTTGCTGTGGGACACACCGTCACTATTGAAGTTCTAACCCACCTAGTACTGAGTCTGTGAAGCAGCCGAAAACCGCTTTTCTCCCTGAAGGAAACTATTCATAAGATTGCTGAAGACTCTTCGTCAGTCGACGACCTGTGTTGCCCTTCCCATTCAGGCTCATCAAGTGAGCACAGTCCCAGATTCCCCGTCAACCTTTTGTTCTACATGAACCCAAATTGGACGGTATTCGCGAAACACACTGATTTAATTTGGTTTTGACGGGAGACTCAGCTGCATCCTAGCTGAATTTCTCGTCTACGAAATTTTTTTCAACTGAATGTGCTACATGAAGGCCGCAGTATATTTTCACAAATCAGTGATTCGGCTGAGATTCATTTGGATCTCCCATAAAAACCGAATCGCTGTGAAAATGGGTGTGTTTCACCAAAAACTATTGTTCACGACTGAATGGAGGCCAGTCATTGGAAACAGTTGGATTGGTCATCAACCGGTAACCCATCAGCTTCGAAAAACTCTCAGTTCCATGGAAGATTAAACCACACAAGGATATTCCACGAGACATAGTTACGTTAGATCACGTTGTACAGTCAGGGCGTTCTAGTGTTCCTTCCGTCGTCTATGGAAGTATTGCAATTCGACATCTGACTTCACTCACTTCACTCAAAAATGCGGTTCGTTTTTTCTCTCGCTCAATTAAGTGCGCGACTCTTTTAAACGTCACCTTTCGTTTTCTCCAAGCGTGAATGAAAGTGTAATGACATCACTTGTTGGTTTCACTGTAAAAACAACAACTCACCGTTAGATTGGAACAACATAACTCAATTTTGAACGTGGGTTCCTGTTAAAAAAATGTCGTCAACACCTGATGACGAGTTACGGTGACTTCGGATTCCATCTTGCAAGTGGAATCAGTCTGAGGAGCACCGGACTGTTTTTTCTTCATCGTCAGCAATGCGTATCTCACGAAAATACAGGAAAACTTCAACACACAGTCATCTAGATAGAACATGACTATCCTACCATTCACCTGTGGATGGCTGATCAGCTCGCACCTTGTCATTCGTTACTCACACAGTCCATAGCATGTGATCTGATCCTGACTGGTATGTCAGATAAAAGCTTCTCAGACAGAAGTTCCATGCAATTTGTTGGACCTTCCTCGCCATCCCCTTTCACTCTGCGTCTGTTAACTGAGTGACAACTGACAGCGCTCAATGACAGCTCTTGGCATAAGCAACAGCAGTGGGTATAATTCACGGTGATCAATAAACCAAGCAAGTTTGCTGCGACGACCGCCTGTGCGATAGCGAGCAAAGAACCATGTGATGCTNAGTAGAGTAGAGTAGAGTAGAGTAGAGTAGAGTAGAGTAGAGTAGAGTAGAGTAGAGTAGAGTAGAGTAGAGTAGAGTAGAGTAGAGTAGAGTAGAGTAGAGTAGAGTAGAGTAGAGTAGAGTAGAGTAGAGTAGAGTAGAGTAGAGTAGAGTAGAGTAGAGTAGAGTAGAGTAGAGTAGAGTAGAGTAGAGTAGAGTAGAGTAGAGTAGAGTAGAGTAGAGTAGAGTAGAGTAGAGTAGAGTAGAGTAGAGTAGAGTAGAGTAGAGTAGAGTAGAGTAGAGTAGAGTAGAGTAGAGTAGAGTAGAGTAGAGTAGAGTAGAGTAGAGTAGAGTAGAGTAGAGTAGAGTAGAGTAGAGTAGAGTAGAGTAGAGTAGAGTAGAGTAGAGTAGAGTAGAGTAGAGTAGAGTAGAGTAGAGTAGAGTAGAGTAGAGTAGAGTAGAGTAGAGTAGAGTAGAGTAGAGTAGAGTAGAGTAGAGTAGAGTAGAGTAGAGTAGAGTAGAGTAGAGTAGAGTAGAGTAGAGTAGAGTAGAGTAGAGTAGAGTAGAGTAGAGTAGAGTAGAGTAGAGTAGAGTAGAGTAGAGTAGAGTAGAGTAGAGTAGAGTAGAGTAGAGTAGAGTAGAGTAGAGTAGAGTAGAGTAGAGTAGAGTAGAGTAGAGTAGAGTAGAGTAGAGTAGAGTAGAGTAGAGTAGAGTAGAGTAGAGTAGAGTAGAGTAGAGTAGAGTAGAGTAGAGTAGAGTAGAGTAGAGTAGAGTAGAGTAGAGTAGAGTAGAGTAGAGTAGAGTAGAGTAGAGTAGAGTAGAGTAGAGTAGAGTAGAGTAGAGTAGAGTAGAGTAGAGTAGAGTAGAGTAGAGTAGAGTAGAGTAGAGTAGAGTAGAGTAGAGTAGAGTAGAGTAGAGTAGAGTAGAGTAGAGTAGAGTAGAGTAGAGTAGAGTAGAGTAGAGTAGAGTAGAGTAGAGTAGAGTAGAGTAGAGTAGAGTAGAGTAGAGTAGAGTAGAGTAGAGTAGAGTAGAGTAGAGTAGAGTAGAGTAGAGTAGAGTAGAGTAGAGTAGAGATCATATGATGGTTACGTCATTCCTTATAACCAACGTGGCAGAAGCCTCTGGGAATTAACCACCTGTTGATTTCGAAGAGTTTGAAAGATAGTGAAACATGATAACAACGTGTGTGAGAACAAATAATTAACAGCAGTCTCTGTCATAGTTCATTATCGAATAGATATGCGTTTGGCTCTTGAAAGCATGAGAAAAAAGTGCACTTCTCAAGTACCGAAATGAAGGAAGAGATAAATCAGATCGGTAGTTGGTCGTAGCACGATGAAGTTTTATTAAGTTTATCATGTTATTTCATGCCATGAAAGCATTACAAGAAAGATTGTCCGAATTACGGAAGGAAACCTTTCAAAAACAGATGCAGATGCAGCTTTACGACCCAAAAAAATGAATGGACACGATCATAGTAGAGAGCTTGTCATGTTTCTGAGGAACCAATTGTATCCAAGATGAACGGAGCATCATTATATGGAGAGTTCTCTAAAAAGTTTCACCTCACATAAAAGTAATTCCTTCCAGGGTGCGGCGTGACACAGGCTGTCTCACCTAATAGATTTATCCCTGCTAAAATTGGCCGCTCTCATCAGTCCCATGAGCAGTCTGCAATAGGTGGACCATTGTATTTGTTTATCGCGTGCTCAGGGGGCTGTCTCTTCACCTATTGGTCTTTTAAAGCAAACCGATTGAGGGTAAGCGCAAGCAAACATATCTGCGAAGTCATTTTATCGTTTGCATTCGCCATCGTTGTGAAACATGAGAGGAACTGACTTTGATTCTGAGTGATTTGAAATGTGAGTGCGAAACTAAAATCTGACATTTTAGCCATAACGGCAGACAGGGTGCGGAGTGAATCATGGAAAACAGCTTCAAAGGACTGACAAAGGCGACCACTTCTGGGAAAAACGGCGAAGTGCGCAAGATATGTTGCTGTTGTGGCTGAAGACAATTCGGCCAGGCAATGTGATGGCCGCGACAGATTGCAGTATTTCACCTACGCAACCCTAGAAGTGAACGCATATCATGTTCTGAAGACGAACCTCTCATATCAACTGCTATTTTTCTGCACGCTGCATGCAGCACGAGGGCTTCAGGATAAAGGATTGCCAGCCAGGCATTCAGCCAACACCAATTCGACCTCTCGCACTTACCTGCTGGTTTCGCTGCCAATGAGGCTGTGTTCACAGAGATTGCCAGTAGCAGTAAAACGACCCAAATTATCAGCGAGCCCGCGCACGATGATGACTAGGAACACTCTCTCAGACTAGCGATTACGCAGTGATTGATATACGACTACGGCTTCTCCAGCCGACTTGGTCTAGTCTCAAACCCTTGATGAAATGATTTTGAAGAACTGCAACAGAGGCTTAGGGCTGTGGGCTGGCCGGGTCCGGAAGTCCCTGCTCCAGATCGGCAATTGGAGTCCAGTGCCTCCAAGCTACATGCCCTCTACTCTAAATGTATCTTACTTAATAAAGTTCCAGCAGTGATTCGGCACCACCTCAGGTGAATAAGAGTATGAAAAGGTAAATGCGGGAAGAAAACCGTCTCTGGAATTAGTTATAGTCCTTTCTTTCTGCTATTTACAAAGCAGTCAGAGTACAGCCTGAAAGAAATTCAGAGAGTCTCGCCACGCGATGTTCCCATGATAGCCATTCTGAAGTGTAGCATGTAAGGTGTACGCGTACTTCAACTGCAGGCTTCGGAAGACGGATAATCTGCCTTTAATGACCGCTAGACACGGTGTCACTTTTACAGGGGGTACAACATGAGCAGATTTGTTTCAGGAGTCTTCATCTCCCAACTATGAAGGATGACCATAGGGTACAGCCTGATACATGTAAGCTGTTTTGTTCTAAAGTTGCGCGAACTTCTTTGAAAGCTGGATTTCAATGAAGCACCAGGAGAAGATCGGTCTCACTTGATCCTAAGCTAACTGGCTATCACCGCAGACCCGATAGTTCACCTGTATCAGATGTCAATAGACTACAGGAGGCTGATGTAAGAGTGTAAATCAGGTTTAATTAATCCGTTTCACAAAAAGGGATAGGGCTCTCCTTCATATATGTCGTCCCGCATGTTTAATGGCTGCCTCAGGAAATTGTCAAGAAGGAAAATGAGATCCACGTCTACCCACGAGGTGTCCTTCGACCCGAGCAACATAGATTTATACAAGTGTGCTCGTGCGTCACCACCCACCAGTCTTGGACCCAGACAACGGGACATCAACACCATACGAATGTGATAATTTTCGGTTTTGCTAAAGCCTTCGATGGAGTCAACCATACATACTTGGTACGCTGTCTCAAAAGGTGTGGGATCAATGGCCATCTGTTCGACTTGTTGGCCGACTTCTTGTGTGGACAATAATTAGCAGTACGAGTGAACGGAACACTCTCTTCTTGCAAAGTAGCTATAAACAGGGTGCCGAAAGGATCAATACTTGATCCCCTACTATTCACCCCATACGCTGATGCTCTAGCGGCCGACTTCAAGTCTAAATGCATAATGTTTTCCGACGACTTTAGACCATGTGGAGTGGTCGGTCCAACTGAAGCTATCGCGGCTCAATTTACGGTTAGATGGCAGAAAAGGGGCTCCCATCAATCGGGTGACAATGATACATCTTCGCATTGGTTCACACTCATTCGATAGGTAGTGCACGTTGAACGACAGAGTAATCACACAAAAACTTGCATCCAGGACCTAGCTGTCATCCTTCAACCAGATATGAAAACCAATTACAATACAATGCCGATCAGGGAATCAGGCCTTCGCTTGATCTGGACTTTTTGAGCCGGATTCCATACATGGCCAGAGGAAGTTTTCAGAATTTTCTTTACAACCTCTACCTGGCAGCTATTTGAGTACGCCATATAAGCAACATTCTTGTTCATAATCGGCGAATCAGGTGCTTTAGAGCAGGCTCAACGTCTGGCTCCCAGGATGGTACCTACTCTGCGCTACCAATAACAACCACAAAGTTGCGCTCACATGAGACCATTGCCGCGTGCCAATTGTAGAGTTAGAGACCACCTCATTCTGGCTACTGGGCTTCTGCACCTCGGAATATGTCCGCCCCTGTGGTCATCATTCAAGGCAGTTGGCCAGAGGAGTACATATAGTCATCGCCACAAGCTGGAGGTAGAACGAACAAACGGACTTCCACTTGTATGCCTGCTGTCGCAACGTGTGGTTAGGACGTGGGACTAACTTCCAGGCCAGGTCCCGAAAGCGACATTGTCGAAACATTTCAAAACGCAGATGGATAAGGTACTCTGAAAAGAGCGTGAAGAATAACTTCAGAAGCGAGTTCATCTGCCTGGTAACTCCACAATGATGAATTTCCCAGATGGTATATGGCAGGAATTCAAAAGGGCTAACCGTCCATCTAATTTAACCATTAAAACCTGAATTTGAAATAAATAGAGCAGGAATTGTCAGAATACTGTTATCATCATCGCAAACGTCATCATCCTCCAGTGGCAGTTGCGCTTTTTCCCAAGCCACACGCAGCGTGCACGCGCAATAAGGCAACGGAAAACCTTTTGCACTTATATTTGAAGAGAATATTGGTAGCTCAGGTCTCGTAGATGGTCTCTGGTTTGTTCGCTGACCTGTGCAGTTTGATTGCAAACGTTTCATCACCAGTCTAGGTGATAACGTCAGTGCGTTGTGAATGGACGCGCGCATTTGTCGGACATGCATAGGTCGATATAGGGGCAACTCACCCAGGTCGACCTTGACCGATCATTGGTCCTTTGAGTGGGCATTCCTGTTGGGTTGTAAGTTGAACTATCTTCGGATTGGTAGATTTCCGGGTGGCCTTAAGACCTACCTCTCCTGTCCCCCGCCGTGACCATTATTCGTTTGCCTCTACAACGAGTCCGGTTCTTGGTCCGCTGGTCTTACGGTCAAGGCCGACTCAGTGCTATCATTGAGTTTGCGATCCCTTGCTCGTAATGGTGCGTAAACAGTGTTGATTTCGATATGCCGGTTAACTGAATCCTTTGTGAAATGCCATAACTATAGGAATTCTGTCTGACATCTTGTGTTTCCTCGCGCCATGATTTTCGTGTTTTCTGGATTAAACTTGTGTCCTTGGTAAGTTTTACTATTCACCTATGCGTGTTCTAGTTGTTTGCGAGGCCTTTTAGCTATTCAGTAGATTTACTGTTACACCAGGGCTACAGTTCCACAAAGTGCATACCGAGGCGACACCAGAGACGCTTTCAGGCTGGTGCCATGGGAATAGGATTCCAGCCCTAGTGAGGTGAAAATGGATGGTGTTCGTGAAAATATCAGTCAGTCAACCTGTTGGATACGCACGCAATATGTCGCAAGGTAGAGGGAGCATAAACATATCAGTGCTGGCAACGCAGATAATGCCCATGATCCGGCTGAGTCAGACGTTACCATAGCAGCTACTTGTTTCACCTCTGCCAAATTTTATTCGTCTATGGCAGTGAGAGGGAAATTCCCTGGAACACATTGTCGTGACTGCATTCCACAAGGCAGTAGGCATGCCTGTTGACGATTTATTATTTAACTTAACTATTACTAATATCATTACTATTATTATTATGCTTACTTTTATTATTAGGGTGTTTTTTGTCATCGCGGTTGTTTCATTTGATAGCACTCAGCTAAGAGTCCTCGGATTATCATCTTTCGGTAAATAAACTGCAGTGAAACGGAAGCGATTTTGCGGCAGGTTACAGTAAATTCATTTGTGCTTCTATCTGCACTTACATAAGACTTTTATTTCGTTTTCTCTGTTAGAATAAGCTACAAATGTCTGCAGCGTTTTTGTAACAACAGGCTTGCTCTCGTTTATTAGCTTCTCCCTTCACTAAGTTCATTGTAGAATGTTTTGAACAACACTAGTAATTAATTGCCCGCGCATCTTTTTCAGCCTCAGGATTTTTACCGCCTCCCTGAGTTACTCTTCTGTCCAGCAACGTCGTCGAACTGAAGATATACTGCGAACTTGGCATACATATTGTACCCAACTTTAATCGGCCAAAACTTCGGACAATCACCGGAACTTCGGTGAGTTTCGTACATTATTACTTAATCATTTCGTTTGTGGAACAGTTCTGAGATTCCATCTGGATGCTGTCGTAAGACAAAAAGCCCTGTCCAGTTTAAGCCGAAACAGCATGCAAAAGAGATCGATCTCATTTCATGAAAAGTTGCCAACCAGCACCTCGAAACAACTCGCTTAAAAATTGAAAACAGGGAAAATGGCTGTTTGATCAATCTAGTGATAGGAATTTTATCGAGACGTTATTCGACAAAATGCTAGGAAATCTCAATATGAAAAGGAGTTTGCGCGCTCTAGCCCTGCTGATGAGACGGTAAGCAGACTAGGTACTTCAAATCTCTACTATTCATCCCCATAATGTGTGGATGGACGTTCATGTGCCCAGTAAAAGCACTGAAAATTGTTGGCCACCTAACACCAACTTGATGGCGCATCATCCACAGCAAGTTGAATTGCCAACAGACGCTCGAGCTGACAGTGTCGGTAGCAAAAGCAACGGCATACTCACGTGCTACCAGACACATGTGCACGCGATGTGCGTGCCTCCACTCCACGGGAGGTGCATCAAGTTACCAAATGCCTGTCGTGTGCAGCAGTTCGTCTCGCTAGCCAAGCCGCCGCCAGTGCACCATCCAGACAATGATAGTTGTCATCTGGAAACAATAGTTGATACAGCATGGACGTCAATAAACAAGATTACCAAGGCAACAGCCATAAAATCACTTATATCAGCTAAACCAACGTTTCAGACACGTGACACCAGACAAGAAAGGAAAATCGAACCCTCCAGTAAAAAGTTGTCTGAAGCGGAGGCAAGATGGTCGGAACACCCAGATTTTCCCAAAATTTTCTGTCTGTGATGTATCCGTTGGCTGTGGTACACGCGGAAAAGACTGATCGCAACAGGAGAAGTAATTGTGTGATGCAACAGGGAAACTGTAGCGTAACTCTTGTTGAAATACTAGAACGCGGAAATTTGATGATGGTGAAACGTCGTTCGCTTGGCATATGGATGAGCAATGAGAAGTATCTCAGAAGCTCGCGTTTTTGCTTTACGACAGACCGATAGATGTCGTTCTCTCGTACTGGTAATACTCCCTATGGAGGGATTTATTCCTGAACTAGAATGAGTCTGAAACACAGAACAGTGTGTACCATGCGTGGGTAATTTATAAACTTCATTAACACTTCACGGAACACGCTACTCATGAGGTTACTGAAGTGTATCGTGTACTTAACTCACACGCACCACTCATAAGAGAGCTGAAAACGCTTCGACAGCCCACAACCGGTTTCGTCCTTCTTGGAACTCCTCAAAGGCTCGCGTCTACCTACCCGATGAGTCCCAAGAGAGGCGAAGCCGTTAGCAAGCCTATCGAATCTTAGGAGTAGCATGTCCTGTCAAGAAAATATTCTGTAATATCTCGAGTATCGTCCCACTTGAAACATGAGGCAGCCTTTGGGCACCACATTCAGATAAAAAATATCATAAACCGGAGATTCAGTCAAGTCCACGGTTAACATCAATGTAACTCGACAGTGACGGTGTTTGCCACTTGTACAGCTTTGTTGTCAAAAATCTAACCTATACAAATACGCGGTTTTTTGGTGAACAATCCTGAACAGTTTTGAGGTTGGTTGTAGTAAGGCATCGGAAACAAGGCAAGAGATTCCGATGAACTAGATCCTACCCTGACGGTAGGATCATCTAAGGGGTTATCATACAACCGATGAAGTACCCCTTAAATAGCTCAGGAATCTGAGTAGCTTCGGTTTGCGATCCCACGTTGGAAACCAGTCAACTGGATGAACAGTCTAGTCTTTATTCAGGGTAGAATAGGACATGTATGGAGACCTCTACTACAAACTCCGAGAATATACCGCTGACCAACGTTGCAATGCAATTAGGAATTAGAGGCAAAATCTTTGCCTGACGATTCTGATCGTCCTTCCGTTCAGATTTGGTCACCATGACAGTAGCCTAGCTATTGCACAAGCCCAGCAAACTTTATCTATTTCTACGCCCGATGAAATCAACCTGAATACAACGCTCACCGTATCTGACAAGACAGGTGGACGGAATTCTGCCGTTGTTCACAAGTTCAGTTTTGCTTCATCAGATGAAAGATGACAGTTAAGTACCGGAGTATTTCCACGACGGAATAATGTAATCACGTGGTTGCTGTTTCCACAAAATGTCGATCCCAATACTGGTCCTCGTTGTCAAGCACTTTGATGGATCGCCCCGGTTTCGTGGGCCATATTTATTAGTTCCATCCTCTCACAGGCTTTTTGCGTATCTCCATGAGTTTCAACTGTGCCTTGTTATTTACAATGTTTGTGTTTCAAGCTTGCCTTGGAACTGAACAAAATATTTCTTCTGGGATTAACCGAAATTAGCAAAAAAATTTGCGTGAGAATACAGATTTATCTTGTTTAGCTGGCTAGCCATGCTTACAATGACAACATCTTTGTTCCTCCCACATAAGCTTCAATTTATGGGGAACTGGTGGAACCCAGTAGAACAAATTTTACCGGTACGGGAATCGGAGAAGTCCCATATCCCAAAGACAAATCCTGGCCAAAGTTATCGTATACCGTAGCTGGGGCAGGAAATTTCACAGTGTGTTTTTCTCCCGTCTCCAAAAATGATTCTGAATAGGTGTAACAAGCTGACCTCCAAGAAATGCATCGACATTCACCCATTGGGAACCAATATACTGGTGGCTGCCTTAGTGCCAGTTGTATACGAAGAGTGAGTAAATGGGGCACTCGCGAGGGTTGACCTGACAGTAATTGACCCTCTTGTAACTGTAAGTGCTAAAAACGCTCGTGAAGATGCTCGTTCTCGTAGGTCTCTTCTATTCTGACATCTTCAGAAATTACTACCACATAGGAGTAGG
>SJOL01008913.1:708046-730436 GCA_004794785.1 Opisthorchis felineus | reverse complement strand
AGATGCAAGTCAGGATCGAATAAGTGGGACTTTTGCGTGGTCCGACGGATTTGTCATACGGGTGTACAGACACGGGTGTACTGGGTCTAGCGTCTTCAAGAAACCTGTGTTATCATCAGACTAGGCCATCATTCGTTATCTGTTAATGTTTCGGTGGAAAGTTCGCCGAAATCGGCCTTGGTGCAATCCAAGCTAACTGGGCTTCCTTGAAGCCAGTGAGGAAAATGATGTGGCCTACGAAACTTTTCGGTGGACAGAATGTTTTGTGTGGATGTGTAGTGATTAGCGGTTGACGAGCGTTCTCACCTGTTATTTGTGGGTTAACTTCCTGTCCAGTGTTTTTGTGCTCGTGAGTTTCTTGTGGCACTAGCCGCCGGCATTTCTCATTATCGGGGCAAGTGTATCATCGTAGCGCCGTCTGCCCGTATACTGTCGCGATATTCGTTTAACTTTACGACCTTATAAATGTCAATCATATGGTTGTTGATTGCGTCCACCGAAGCTTGATTCCAATTAGGCAGATCACAATGGAAGACGGAACAGTGAATTCACTTCTATTCACGGACATTTGGCCTAAAACCGAGTGCCTTCCTGACTTCACTGATAAATATAATAGAACCAGGAAGTTTCAAGGTGAAATTTCAACAGCATCTCGCACAGCGGCCTAGGATGTATTTCCTTCCAAAAATAATGTCACATTTTCTCACAGCCAAATTCAGTAGCAACAGAGGATTCAAGAAACGTGTAACTACTCTCCATACATTGTGGCATGTAACTGAAACTTTGTAGATGGTCTTACGAATAGGTCAGTAACCGACATCATATTTATCGGCCAAGGTGTCTTAACATTCGCTAGTACGCCTGTCACGTGCGTGGCTCCAGAGTTAAGTATCAACTAGGTGACACGATACAATCTCAATATCTTCTCCCAGTACAGTCCTCTGTGCATCACTCCTCAAAGCCGATTACGGTTTATTCCACAATCAAGTACAGTTCGAACGAAACATCCAAGAGGAGGTAAAAGTGTAAAAATGTTCATCAAAGACATCACACGAGAGAAAACGGACGAAAACGTGTCTGGCCACCAAATTCAACGTCGTTCACCAGCCTACTTGCATCAGCAGACTCATGAGACGTCCTGGTGCACGTATTGAGTAGCGTGGTTAAAGTTCCCCAAGGACCCCCGGAATGGTGGCCTCGAAATCGCGGATTGTGGAACATCTACTCGGCAGCGGATAGTGTGTTCAGCTTTCAACAATAGTGAAATAGTTTTTGCTCTCCGGATAAGAAGCTTTTCTCAAAATGATAGTACTCTCTCCCATGCATTAAGCTGACCTCTTTCATTTCGGAAAGACAGGCGACATTCATGTGCGAATTACATTGATGTTAACCAGAGACTCAAATAAATCTCTCGTTAGTGATATTGTTTAACTAAATATGCTGCACAGAGGAGGCCAGATGTTTTGGTTGATGGAAACTCGGGAACTACACCTACCTGATAAGCCTCAAGAAGGGCGAAACCGGTAATGGGCTGTCGAAGAGTGTTCATTAGAGTTTGCGTTCTGTCAAGCAAAGAACAACTCACCATTCTCGCCATCTTGTTGTTGTAGATCGGTTCTCATCCAAAAGCATTTGCCTCAGACCGAAATTGCCTGCGTGTGTTAATGGTTAAACTGCTTTCATTTATTATAATCAGCAAATCAAAGGGATCAAATGCCAACCTCTCCCGGAAGGTTGAAAACTGACTGAAATCTGGATGGATCGGATGGATCGGTCAGCATGCGTAAGTTTTCGGTCAGGCGGGAGAACTTGTCATCGTGTGTATACAAATTCAACGGATATCATCCACTGTTCACAGAAAAAAAACATTGGAATTATGATTGTCGTTTCAGTCAACCGTTGGGTCAGACAGACACATTACTACAATCAATATTAGTACTACTTCTATTATTATTTTTTAACATCGTGACCACAAAAGTAGAGATTCAAGCAACAGATGTGGAAGAATGTGCAAGAGAACATTTTTAAAAAAGGAGGGAAACGTTCCGATCAAAAAGGTTTCCTCAAAAGTCTTCCAGTCGGGTGAAATGATCTCCAGGATATGTAAGAATGTTTGGCGTGGAAGCACACGCGTAAAGAACCATAACTGAAGAAAGGACAAGAATTGCTGAATGCTCTCCAGTGCGCAGTAAACTTTACCAGAGTGGATACTGAGATCAGGCACAAGGTTTCTGTAAAATCTGGGCCAGGTGTGAAAGTAACTGTCAAGAAGAAACACTCAGTGCCGTGTACCACGAATAAAACTGTTTCAATTACCTAGAGAGCTCAAAATGGTGAGCAAACACAAGTAACCTTAGGAAGCCTCAGTCCAGCAACAACCTTGGTGGATTCCTTGATATGAAGAGATCATCGGTTCGTGAACCCAAGTCTCAACATCATAATCTATGGCACGTAGGACTGAGGTGATAGAGAGGGAACAGTCAGCAACACCGCACTTCTACTTCTCATTCTACGCAGTCATTCCGCGCCCATCTGAGGCCACGCTTACGTCTATCACCAATGCTCGGCGCTCCCCAACAGTGATTATTGTAGGCATGATGAAGGACGTTGAAGTGGGGGGGGGGGCTCTCACCTTCTCGAAGATGGTGAGTCCTAGACCAATCTTACTGTTTCTATGGACCTAACACTTGTGGACAGTCAATTCTGCTACCTAAATGGTAATCTATCTGCATTACGGAAATCCTTCTGGAGGCCGATGTTTTTTAGCGTCTAGAACCTTTGAATCTTGAAACGATTTACGAAAATTAGACGAAGAACGCTCAGTGACCCCTTTTCTACAGCTTAGTCACTACGTGAGTTCTGAGGATTCTGACTAACCTCGGTCATCTCGTATCCACTCTTAGTCCTTACTTAACTGTCTTTCTATGGCTGAGGGATTCTGTTGCAGTCCCATAACGACTTCCGTACCAGACACTCCTCAGTGTTACCCTTTTTTCACAGGCGAGCGAAACTTGGCGCAGGATAAGATCAAATCAACATTTCAGTAAACGAAACACTTGCTTTCAGTGAGTACAGTTTATACACTTCTATGTTGCGACAAGCATCCTTTTCTCTAGGCAATACTTACTGTTAGTGGATGCATGTACTTTCGTCTCCTAAAGTTAAACAAGATCAAATACCTCATGCCATTCACCTGTTCGTCAATCGTCCTTTGCGACGCACTTCCGCGACATGCTATTGTCGGGGGATTTCAGAATATGTGATTTAGAGGAGAGGGTCGTAGCATATTTCATTGGTTAAGAAGCCAACTTACTGATCAGGACGTTAGTGTTTCGAAACCAGTCGTTCCTCCAGCCCTCGCACTTCCTTGGGTGGCAAGGCAAATAGACACCGAAAGGGTGTTACAGCTGAACGATTGTTATGGTTATTCAACGGTTCAGAACCATTAGGATATCGCTGTGCTTTCATGAAGATGTTGGTATGGCCCTAAGTTCACGAGCTGAGGCTCCGATGCTCAACTGAATGTCTGTAAACGGTCGACTTCGTACTGTCCACTCCAATGAAAGCTTGCTTTGACCTAGAAACTTATCACTTCTGGTTTGTCGTCTCCATTTACGCACCAACCAACTGTAGCTCTGATTCATTGGAGAGCACCTATCAAGAACTGACCCCCATGTTGCACACCAAGAAGAGCTCGGACACAGTCCCAATAGCAAGAGAATCCAACGCACATTTAGGGCGCCTCAGTCCATCAGAAGCACGCCTTGGTGACCTTGGTCTTCATTTAGTCTGCACACAAAACGCACTGATAATGGTGCGTTTGCACTGAACACCGGTAGTTTGTCAGAAGTACTGGATTTAGACGCAGTAGGAACGGTTGTGCTACTCAGCATCCCTCTGCTGCTCAACGGCCTTGGAGTGACATTGACCACGTCGCCGTCAACCGCTGGAGGCGCGAATCACTTATTGACTGCCAATCATTTTTTGACATACAGGTTTTACTAAGATCATGTCCCTGTTCGGTGTGGGTTTTATTCCCATTTTCCTGGTAAACCCAAAAACGGTCTATACATTTAGTAGCATAAAAGCTTTACGCTCTAAAATCTATGGAAACTTGCCAAAGCTTACTATGCAATGCGTTGCAAACTGCCTCCACAGAGAACATTGACCGCAGATGGAATGAGATAACTAGGGCTATACGTCATGTCGGCCGCGTACACGGAGAAAATCGGCTGCCAGAACTGTAGCACTTGTAAATTGCTATTTTTCACGCTCAATATCATCATCTTTCTCCCTATCAATATCAGCCACATTATTGTACAAAAGTTTGTTTTACTACAATAAACAACCGCAAGCGCCCGCTTTTTGGGTCCAACG
Source organism: Opisthorchis felineus (assembly GCA_004794785.1). NCBI lineage: Eukaryota > Metazoa > Platyhelminthes > Trematoda > Opisthorchiida > Opisthorchiidae > Opisthorchis > Opisthorchis felineus. The sequence goes on along the minus strand of SJOL01008913.1, from coordinate 726,059 downwards.
TGACTTTGGGACTTTTGCTGAGTGACTGTGGTTCTGACCGCTGGCTGGCTATCATTGGCTGTTACTAACTCTAAACGTGAACAAAAATTTTAGCCATAAACGCTGGACTGATCTATTCACACCAGTGGATTAACATTACCATCACCGGAGGTTCTGAATACCAGAAAAATAGAACATTCTCTTCTTGGTGTGGTGGTTCAACGAAATACGGAACTACGGATTCTCCTTTTGTGTACTGTGAGTCAAGAATTACTTGGATTCCTTTTTCCTTGTGACATTGTATCTGACTCGCATTAGTAATTTGTTCTGTGCACTAGACTCCATAGGGCCGTTAACCTCTACAGAACAGTCACTGTCACCCCCTGATGCAAAACGATCAAGCCTCTTGGGCTCAGAGGAATATGCGGCTGAACGACAGATTAGACAGCAGCTCGAATGTGGAATGTGTATGGATACAGAGGCGTTTGAGAACCAGAAAGTTCAAGAAATTGAGAAACTCAGTGTGGATTGAAGCGCACGAAAGATATGTCGGCTAACTCAAAAAAAAACAGAACTTAAACAGTATTCCCTAATTGAGTTAAATTAAATATTGGAAACCATATATATGATAAAAACCAGCGTCCAGATGGATGGGGGAATATTTTCAACATTAGTATAGTTGACCCTCTACATATGTACCTGTTTCTCTCGTTCAACCCTCTCACTTTGATAAACAGTCTGTTTACGTTTTCATCAGTTCCTGAAGCAGTAATTCACCTTTGGGCTTTAAACCGCTATCGAGATGATGGGCTGGATGAGCTTCTCCCAGGGTTATTTAAAGGTAGAGGAGAATCAATTTGTTCTGCCTTGACTTGGTTGTTCGTATGAATTTCGGAATGAGAATTTGTTTGACAGACTTTAAGTCAGTCGTTGATCGTACCAGTATTCAAAAAAGATACCCGAAAAGCCTGTTCCAATTAAGAAGGTCTTAAAAAAGTTACTGACTTCCTTTCATCGCAGCATCAGTCATGGGAGACACAAGTCTGAGAGCATCAAGCAAGATTTAAACCTGGCAGAGCGTGCAATGACATTTACATTACGCCAGCTGTTTGAGCAGAGCACTCACACCTCCTCGAATTCAGGATAGTCTTCGATTTTGTGGACATATTGCCTCTTTTAAATATTCTTAATCAGAAGGGATCCCTCTGGATTTTTAAAAATATTTTTCTTGTCCTGTATTCCTAAATAAATTGTAGCGATCGATATAGGATTCCACGAAAAAATATCCTCAATACTGTGCACTTTTGGGCAGAGGGCGCTCATAAATATTAAGAAATACACTTAACAACGCAAAATTAAGTGAAAAACTCACCAGCTTGTGCAAAAATGAGTCGACCTTGTTGGGGGGTATTTAGAGATATTCCTGCATCTTACTTCATCTACATGCATGAAGGAGGTAGATTAACGCAGCGAATCATAAATACCGATTAATGATACGCACGAATTGGTAGCAATCCATGAGGGAAGTAGTCGAAGTGCGCATATTCAGTACACGGCGATGTTTGAGGTCACTGCGGCTCCTTAGTTACCCTCGAGGTGACCATTCGGTGTAGGAGACCAACTGAAGACCTGTGTAAACATAGTTGAATTCTCTATGAAATGGTTCAGCTTCAACCCAGAGTATGTTTTTCGTTGTATCAGTCTGTGCACATCCAGATTCCGATCGCCATTTAGGGTCAGAAACAGCTTGAAACATCCTTTGAGCCAACTAACTCTCATTCTCCACAAGGTGTAAATAAGCCCGTGCGACTAGAATTCTCTTCCACAAACACCGCCCTTAAAATAATGGCTGCAGTCTGGCCTTTGTCTTTTACCTTTTCGTGTTTTTTGGCCTATTAAGACCTTGTATCTATCAGACGTAGATACGTTCATGAGTTGGCAATAATTAAACGCTTTTATGACGCTTTAAATCTCTCTTGTGCACGTTCAAACTCACATGACCGAAGTAGATTTTTTCACCTCACATCGGGCAATCGAATCAATGTCCAGCCTTGTTGGCAGTCATTTCCCACCAAGTATGACTTTACTCTCCAACAAATTTTATGGTTGGACGAACTAGCTGCACCTTGACTAAACTCTCCGCCCCTAGGAATCTAGGTATGTCCTGATGTAGACGAGGTAACCAGAGAATGGAACACCCTGTACCACGAAAACGGCTGTGCTCAGCACTTCAAATCCGGACTGCTTCGGATCCCTACTGGGTTCCAATCGACGCCACAATAAAAAGGAACCGTAGTCACTCAAGATAAAGTTTGACTCACAACATTTCATCCTCCGTCTATTGGAGAAGTCTATCTCCACCACGCGTCATGGCTTCATCGTAAGTTTGATCACCTTTATCTGTGTACTCACTATATTCATGTTGTAAGAAAGATAACTAAGGTTGTCCGTAAGACACTTCCTCTCAACAGAGATGCACCAAGTGCGGGGATTCACAATGATGATTAGATAATATCTTCTTCATAGTCTTTCGTCAAAGGCCTTAACTACGATCCGCGTCTCTTTCAAGTACAACCTCCCACTTGCTCAGTCTCAAACCAAGCTGAGTTCTTTTGGTCAACACTCGGTCCATCATCTCTTCAAATGACTGGTAGCAATAACAACTTCTAATTCATTTCTCTCGTCATCAGATTGTGTGTACAGTATTCACCTAATGAGAGGCATAAAACCATCCTGGACTTGCGTCATTCACTGATGTTCTAGCAGTGAGGTCGTCAGGGTACCATGATCAGCACATTTTTCACAAGGCTAGTTGAATATCCGTCTTTTGATCTCGATGGACCAACAAGTACAGCCATCGAATCTTCAGCATTGAAAATGGAATATGCTTGTCATAGTCCGTTTTATCGGATTTCATTTTTCGCGGCTTTTTCCTCTGAAACCAAAAGACTGGAGTGCATTTCAGTCAGCTCCAAGTCAATTAATATCCATCTGACTTCCCAGCTACCAGCCTTTTATCAGGTAAAAGTACATGAATACTAAAAATATTAATTCGTTCTGGGAAATAAACGCAGAAACATCGCAATCACGTTGCTTTGTGTGTGTGTGTGTGTGTGTGTGTGTGTGTGTGTGTAAAACAAAAGACGTTGGTACAGGTAGTTTGTGCTTGACCTCATCGTCGTATCCAAAAAAAAACGGAACAAAGGCAAAATATTTGGGTTTGGAATGTTTTTATCGGTCCAACGAATCCAACTGGCGTTATCCTCGCAGGTATGTGATTACTTAACACTAGGAAAACCAAAAAATTAAACATTTTTCGCACCACATTCGTTTTTTTTATGTTCCGCCTACAGAACTCCGGAAACATGATGACAAAAGTATGGTATTCAAATGTATTTCAAGGTTAATTGTTGATAATGATCACTGACAAGGTAATCAGTCAGGTATCGGAGACGACCGATAAAAAAGTCGTTTTATCGGGTACAGTTTGCACTGTTTCGAAGAATAGTCCGATTTCCATACCAATTATGGGTACGAGTAATCTTGTTCATCCGGGTGTCAGAAATGACGGAAATTGATGAAACACCTTAAGAGAGCGTAAAAAGACTGAACTGGACTTTCTGATGACAATACTTGAGGGAAAAGGGTTAAGCACAGTACCATAACTCAGGGATTTAGTTGCGATTTAGTTGGGTCTCTCGTCAAAGGCAACTTAACTCTCAACTGAGTGTATTTCCTTAGTTGCATGCAATATGGTGTTCAGGTGGAACATAAGGATGATGGAATCTGGGCGGTTGCGCCTACCTGATGAACTTCAGGAAGGGCGAAAGTGGTCGTGGGCTGTCGAAGACCTGATAGGTGTGTCAATCGATCGTCACAGAGAGGTTGAGGAGTCGAGAATACCAATCACATTGCTCAAGCTTAAGCATGTTCGCCTGTTCAGGTGTGAAAATTCGGATTCATCCAGCGCGCGCTGGTGGAGTAGTGGCAATACGCTCGCCTCACATCTCAGATGTGTAGAGTTCAAATCCCGACAGGGCCATTGGATATGTACTGCTGATGAGCTCTAATAAGAGCGAAACTCGAGTCCAGTGCTTCTCCCTTTGGTGTGGACTCACCAGGATTATTGCGCCAGGACAGAAGGGCGACCGTTCAAACGGAAGTCAAATGAGGATGAATTTTACGAATCTAGCATATATATATATATATATATATATATATATATATTAGATGGATGGATGGATGGATTCGATCTACTGGGAACGAAAGTTGCCACTTGACCGTGGGATTTCTACTCAGCCAATGTTCTGACAATTAGGTCGATACACACATCCGCATATTTTAGTGTGATGTAGTTTATTTTGAACGGTCTACTCTCTGATCAAACTAAATTCACTTCTTCACTCGAAAGAATTGCGAAAGACTCAATGGCAGGAAATGTATGAACATTTTCCAGGACGATTGTGTCTGAAAGTTGCGTGGGCATAACATAGGCTCGTGGACGGAACAGACTCAGGGCAGTTCCATGTGTCGAACACAGAGAGAATGCACTGAATGTGTACGATCTTCACTCCAGAACTAATGCAAAACACACTTGTTAACGGTGTTCTGCTGCGACGACACTTACTGTCTCCAAGCTGCCAAGCAGAATCCGACGGTGTGAGACAGCCATTCTTACAGCCGTCGTGGATTGTACGCGACTACTGGGCTCTCCAAACACCGCTTTTGGTGCAACCGGTTATTCAAACACCTATTCATCCATTGTCTCAACCGAACAAGCAGTCATCACAATCTCGTTTTCAGACCAATTGTGTATACAGTAAAAATTAATCCTCGCTGTCCGTTACAATAGGCGGCTGACAGAAAAACTTAAACAGTTCACTGAGTGGACAATCAAACGTCTTGTGATCTGCGGGCGTGACACGTTTGGCACAGGAACGTGGCGGCTTAGGCGCACGCTCCTGATGACGCATGTCTGGAATGCGTAGGCAAGCCGCAGTTTTGAGTGGGTTTCGGCATCCTGTACGGAAAATTGTAATTGATGCGAAACCATCCAGCGAGGTTGAAAACGTGGCCTGTGCCGATTACGTGTACGACGATGGTATTCCTAACCGATCTGATAAGCACATGGATATGCTTTGTTTGTAGACAAACACTTCCTTTTACACAAGAATTTGGTTTGGACAATGGGCTGTCAGAGAGTTTTCAGCAACCTTATGAGTACGCATTTGTTCTGTTATTTTCTTCCGAAGTTACCTAGACGTTCACCCAACATATTTTTCTGCACAGTCTCAAAAGCTTCTGTCTACTGGAGTATGAATGGATCTTCGTAGAATGCCTGCTAACCAGGTCCATAAAAAGTTGCCCTGAAATGGGACGTTGGAAAAAAGCCTCGAAAACATTTCAGCCGTATCGCCGAATAGCTGTTCTCCCAGCAGCTTTATCCAAGAGCACGAAAAACTTTGGGGCAAAAAGGGAAGCAAGAGGACCGCCTTAAAAGCCGTATGCATCACATTACTATTCAAAGGAAACCAGAATGACAGCGGTTGAATTAAACTGCTACCGTAGCATTCAGCGCCGAAATGATGTTCAGCAAAACACGATGGATGTTAAAGTAGAGAAACTTGGATAAACCGGTTTCTTTCTTCACCTGCTCCTGTTTGTACCTTTTTCGATACATTTGCGGTAGCAATTAGATCGGAAAATCCGAGAGACGGTTAGCTACAAAGGCTTTTTGGGGATGTCACAAAGAAGTGAAAATTTAATGGCTTAAGATTTCCATCCAACACAACGGCTTGCTACCTGCTAGATCGCACTGAGTGAATTTAAAGCCGTCTGTTATGTTCTGTCTAAGCAGCGGCTATTCAACACGACTAACCCGATTTGTGTAAACAACTGGAATTTGTAGCTAGTCATTCCTTAGGTTAGTGAGACTGGCACTGAATCACGTCTACAGCCCCAGTAATAATCTCATTAAGCCACAAGTGATATCTGAAAACTCTACTCGCGAGCTCGGGATAGCTCAGTGGTTGAGGTGCAAACTTACTGATCGGAGATTGCATCGTTCGAACCCAGCCCCGGCATCTCGACTGCTTCTGTCTAGGCTTGGGCAATCTGGCAATATCCCAGCCCTGGTGCTTCCTTCCTGTGGCATGGCAGCCAAGCGCCGAAAGGGTGTTACAGCTGAAACATTTTGACCTTTGCGCGCTCTACTGATTTCAGTGTCTTCGATTTGTGTTTGTCTGCTAAAATATCTGTCCTTTATCTTGCTCCAACCTTTATTCTGAATGTATGGAGGTGCATGCACATCAGAATGCTTGCGATAGGTTATCACCAATTCCCATCCGTCACCCACTGTTTTCTCTTCTTTTCAATCTAAGGTTTTAGATACAATTAGATAAACGTTGTGGTTGTACGGCAGTAAAGCACCAGTGTCAACACTGATGTTGCTGACGATGATGATGACGATGACGATGATGATGACGATGATGATGGTATGCAGACAGGCTGCAGCAGCGCTTCAGCTGGAAAATATGAGGCCTATCCGCGAAGTACACTCATTCGTACGCTCACTTGGCTTTGGTGGGAGACTCAGCTGAATTCCAGCTGGATCTATCGTTTACAGCATTCTTCAATTGAAAGTAGGCTGTCTAAGGGTTTTCAGCAACCTTATAAGTAGTGTTTTGGCAAGCTGTCTGTTATTCAGAGAACGATCAGGATAAGTGTATCACGGAACCAGTGAACATGGGATACACCGAATTGCCTTAAAATCATTCAGTCGCTTGCATTAAGGGGTCTGCCTGATGTTGGACGCTCGGCATTTGGAATAACAAAGGATTAATTCTGTATGATCAATTAACTATAATGCAATGAAATTTAGAATTATCTCCGTTCACTATCAAAATCCAGTCACAGTTCATCAACATAGACGTAATGTAGGCCACACAGACAGAGAGATTTGTGCGCCTTATGTAGAAGCAGATAACACCTTAGAAGTAACACACTACTCACAAGGTGGCTGAAAACTCTTCAATAGCTTACAGCCGGTTTCGGCATTCCTGTTCGGGCTTATTAGGTAGGCACAGTGCCCCAGTTTCCATCAACCATATGTTCTACTTGAACCCAAACCGAACAGATTTCGACAAATACTTTTATTTACAGGCGAATTTGATTTTGACAGGAGGCCCAGCTGAATCAAGCTGAATATTTCGTTTACAATGGTTCGCTCCAACTGATTGTGTTGAGCCAGGCTGCCTCATATCTCGTACGATATTCGAGATATCACAAAAACTGTTGTTTAGACGTAAACTCTTCGACAGCCTACGACCGGTTTTGCCCTCATCATCAAACCATCATAAACGACAGATTCACCTGGATTAAGTTGAGTCTCCCGTCAGTACTAATTTCGTATGCAAATCAGAGTATTTATCGAAGTAACTGTCACCTTTAGGTGACAGTTGAGAGTGCATCAGTGACACTGTTGGTAAACGGCGAAACTAACAAATCCAAAAACTTTTTTTGCTGATGACTTCACCGTCTGGTGTTTGCGTGCATTATTAGTAGGAAACTGTAGATGTTTGGGAGCTGGATTGGGTCTCACCTCCGAAGGGGGTACCTCCAAGAAGGGCACAAGTTTAGCCGGTTTTCCGTAGTGTGGCTTTTCAAGCACACCTGAAGAGATACATACATTACCTATCCAGTTTGCTTTTAGGTAGAATTGTTGCAAATGTGGATGCGGGGAACCAAAGTTGGAACTCCCCGTAGAATGGGCATTTCATGTGATTTGAGATCAAAAGAATAACTCAAATCAACCATTAAGTGCCCATGCCGTTTTTTTACGGAAGACAGTCTCAACTCCTTGGCAAGTCATGACTGTCGTATCATCCAGCGTAAAGTTAACACCAGTGTTCAGAGAGTTCTAGCTGAAAAGTGATTGGTGATGTTGAAGTCGTGTCGAAATGCAAATGAAACTGAATTCAAGTCAGCCACCCTAAGGTAACGGTGTTCAACTGCAGACCGGATGGTTGTGAACCCTTATGTTATAACTAAGTGCTGTCCTCGCTCCGGTGCCTTAGTGTCGGAAAAAGCTTTAATTGCAAAAAATGCGAGTGCGAGTTTAAAAGGGGTCTCGCGGTATTTGAAACGCGCTTTCGACCATGATCCAAGTTGTCCGATCGGCGTTAGGTGAACACCCATCATTGTCGACCTTCTATGGCATGCCTGAACACTCATCATAGTCGGCCGTTTATGAATTGGTTGACTGTTTGACTGGCCTGGATACTTGATGACTTCCCTATCGCGATTCTGGTGGAGCTTGAGGGTCTCACTAGGTTTCGGGAATTCTGGGATTATTTTCAAGGATCCGACCTTCCTGACACCGGAGCTGTCTGGAGATCCATAAGACTCACACTGTTGAATGTTTCCCGCCTTGGATGCAACAGTTGTACAATGTTCCCTGACTTCCCTTGCGGATTTGAATCTGAACTGTATTCTATTATATAACTGGCTAGGTAAAACAAATGGTCCGTGCAAGCCTAGTAACAGTTTCCACGAGATCAAGTCTGACACCCAATTTTCAAAGCCTTGTGACAGATGGGCGAGATCGCTAGTGCTTGTTCTATCTGGAACTCTTCTCAGGACATACTGGCGCAATCGATCACATCCAATTAGCTTGTTAGACATTTGCATGGTGTGCAGAGCTTGGGAACCCTAGTAATTAGGACAGAGAAGCTTTCAGACTATTGTGTTGAGCCACGACGGATGGAGCATCTTTCCAACAAGCTGGTGGATGCGCCACTTTTCTCTCTTGTGATCCTTCACATTGAACCTGTTAGTCATCTCAAAAGCGGAATAATTTTGTGCAAAATTAAATACCGATGTGTAAAAGCTGCTTCACTTCAAACAATGAATGACCGCGAGCTTAGTTGAGGATCAAAGTAAACGATTCCGGGTCATTGCCGTTCTCTTACTCTTTTGTCTTCCACGTACAACCATCAGGGGACATAACCACTGACCGGCAGTGGATGTACCGAGACGGTGCAGAACCTCCGTTTAGCCCACACACACTAACATCACACTTCTGACGGAGGTGACCATCACACAAAAGCAGAACGGATAATGGATAGTTCGGTGTTGGAACATACGAATCTACCGTGGTCGCCATTAGAACTTACGGCTCCGTGAATAGGTTCAGACTCTAGGTTTTGTGAAAGGAAGGTTCATGAGTTTCGGGCAACTTAGTGTGATAAACAGCTTCGACAGTATCAGCCGCATCACACTGTACGCAAATTTCCCGCTGCTACAAAAGGTTCTTTGTACGGATATCGGCATTTCATTTGTCAATCAATCCTCCCACTCACAGCATTGGAATGATTGGGCTACTGCATGTCTTAAACCGGTTAGAGAGACCTGGGGCTGGGTTTACATCGGATTCTCAATATCTCATACTGTTCTCCTGATATCTTGCCGAATGTCTTTCATTCGTCAACGAAATAGTAGAGAAATGGTCATGAGTAAATGTAACTGGATATTTGTAAGAACCATTTAACTTAAAATGCTTCTGGTTTACCCGCTCACATTTCAGCATTCTTTTAAGCAGGCCATGTCAACCGTCCGTACGACGTTCATCATATCCATGCTGAGTTCCTTCCTTAACACGTTCCTGTTAAAGTAAGCCCAGACAAGAAAGTTTAGTTTCGCCTCTTTTCTGGGTCCACGTCGACCGATTCACTATGCAGATGGCTGTCAAAACGAAGTATATTGGGATCAAATCAACCTACGTACCAATTCGTCCAGAAAATGGGAACCGGGAAATCGCATGTCCACTATACTGAACTATAAAACGTCCCGCATGCATCGAGCGCTTTTGGATTTGTCTGTATCCAAGTGCGCAGAGTTGACGTGCTACTGTTGAGGTCAAACATTAACTCATCAGTGAGTAGCATGTTCCACACATTCATATTGTGAACCATCCGGTAACTTTTGTTAGTTCTGATAAGTTTCAGAACTTGTAAGTCTTGTCATCATCAGTATCATCGTGATTACCACCATCAACCTCATCATCAGCGTCACCATCATCATCATCATCACCATCACCATCACCATAATCATCATCACCGTCATCATCATCATCATTATCATCATCATCATCATCATCATCATCATCATCATCATCATCAACACCATCATCGTCATCATCATCATCATTGGCCATAATAGGGGACTACGCCCACTTGATGAAACCCGTGAAGGACAGAACCCATCCTAGTTTGTCAAGCAGTTTTCAGCAACAGTATGAGTAGTGTATCCCATCCGAAAAATGAAACCATCCCTTTTCAATACTGTTCTAACTGACTAAGATGAGACATTGCGCTGGCGTTACAAATGTCACCGCGTACTGTGGATATGGCACAGCGACGGTGCGCTGCGCAGTAATGTCAATTACGGGCTATTTCCCCTGTTTAAATGAGTTCATGCTGTGAACCTTTCTAGTGAGCATCCATATCTGGATTCCCTATCTTCGACCTATTTCGATGGCTCATTTAACGAAGCTCCGGGAGTTCTTGCCTAAACCACACCCGGACATTACCTTTGAAGACAAGTTTTTAAGTACAAACATAGGGTTGATAGCAGGAGGAAAAAACAAATTACCCCTGAGATTCGAGAGCTGTCAACTTGTCACAGACTAATATAATCGGATTATATACGCAGCAGGTGACAGGTGAAAACCAGGTGTGCTTACTTCCTCTGGCAGGTGGGCTTGGTCCTGCTGGCAGGTGCGTTGGTGGTAAATATCACAGGGATCTGCCAGTTACGGTAAACATTGAGAGCCTTGCCAGGTGATTAAATATATGGGTTGTGTTTTTGAAAGAGTATTGTTGTTCCTGAATAACTGTATCTAAATGCCATCGTGTCATGAAATGCACCACCCAATTTCACTCCCACCAAAGCTCGCAATGGGTCACCGTTTGACGTGAAGCACTTAAGTTTGCACAAAAATTATCAGCGTAAGGCTACCCAAATGACGACTGACAAGCACAGTATTGAAGCTCAGATCGGAGCAAAATGACGCATGGGCAAATTAATTTGAAGACGCACCAAATGGGGGAGGGGGAAGGGGGAGTGGGAACTCACCAGAATAATTACGCCAGCACAGGAGGACGACTCTTCAAGCGATAGTAATGTGAATGTGAACACTACATATCCCGCCCCAAAACAAAATAATTTGAAGGCCATTCCATCCATCGTGATTTACTGTAGTTTTCCGCTTCAAATTTGTCCCGTCTTAATCGACGTGCGAACCACATGTTGTACACCATGTGGCTATAAAACAAGCTAACTGGAACTGATTGATCACACCATTGTGTCTTGGGGAGAGTCCCAGGCGGAATAATCAACATCGCACACCGCTTTCGCTGCTTGTGGCAAACGGCCCACTCGGGAGTTTGCTCTGTCTTGTCGCTTAATTTACTGGGGCTCCGAAAAAAGATCACTTTAAGCTGGCTTTGATTCGTTTTCCCTTTGGGGAATAGTTTGTCTATTCCACCCCCTTCACTGGAGACCAGTCTATGTCCTGTCGCTCTATACATGTCCGAAATCACACTTTCAACGAAAGGCTTTGAGAGATTTATCCGTTTAGTATATATTCTTCGGCTGGTGTATGCTGTACGAAAGCTAAAATGAGAACTGCTTATCAACTGGGTGTCTTCGGAGTGAAGAATTTTGAAGGATAGGGGTAGCTAGACATAAATCATAAGGTGAAGCCCAATGAATTACATTGGTCGTTTGCTTATTTCATCCCCGTTTCTTCCCCCTTGGTTCGACCGAACTATATTTCCCATAAATTTCCTAAAAACAACTGCTTAGAAGTAGACGACCTTTAAATTTGTAAAGGCCAATAATTCCCGGGACTGATAATATGTTCTCGCGCGTTTCTCATCCCACTCTACAAGCAGTCTGATGTCTCCCGCCTTAATCCGACTGAACACAAGGTGACCGTAGCAATGGATGTAAACAACCAGGCACATGCGACGAAATACGAATTTTGGGAACAAGAAAAACAGAAAAGTACAAGGCTCCGTGATCTCCTATATGAGCCATCCTCATCCGAAGAGCCAGTCAGCACATGAACCGCGGGAATGAACTGTAGGTGGCACTAAATCCTATTCGGCTAGTCACAGCTACACAACAGTGCGATCAATCTTGTATCCAAAATGCTGAGTTTTAATCTTTCTAGAGGCTCAGATGGACACTGCTGACGACTACTAACAAGACTAAAACAGCTGTAGAAGTCTTCTGGACTGTTCACTGTTGCTTAACTTCAATTTCGAGTTAAAATGCCTCTGTTCCTACCACATCGAGATGCCTCCCAATGGTTCTAATAAGCCACTGCCACATGAAGAAGACTACCATAATTGAGTTCCCCATCACAGCCAAATTATTAGTTGGGGAAGTCTGATCCATTCAGACAGTTATGTGTCCATAAGTTGGCGCGAAGTAATATTTTCGCTATCTCTTATTCTGATCGATAAAGACTGAGGGATCAGAAAACTGAAAACGGGCGGTTCATTCAAGTAAAACGAGGACTGCGACACCATCAACTTCATAGTACAGCTTTCTGTTAACTGAATTTGCACATCAAACATGTATCCCGGTAATAATTCCTTCAGATCATTAATAGGAATATTCAGGTGTGTGTGCTTTTTCTATATAACCGCAGACACTACGGATGGTTTCTGTGAGTGGGACGTAATGAACAAGGAAGATAGGTCTAGCGAGATCATTCGCTCATTGTCCACACTCACTTCTTTGGTCGCTCCCACGAATATAAACGTGTCTTGAAAGCCGTATTGACAGGTCTTGCGAGGAAACATTTAGCTGTGGCACGATACGGGATTCTGAGCACATATTGTGTGTGTAAGCAGACGACTTTGTGTGTGGCTTTCTGAGTTCAATGTCTCGCAACTAACAAATCAGTTGCATGCTGAGGTACCGGATCGTCAGCACTGGACTTACTAGGGAACGCGAACTTTTAAAATATTGGTGGTATGGTGACTGCTGTTGCCAGAATTATGCACCACTCTTGTGGTGATTTCCATTGTATACAGTGATAACTGTTATATTTACGGGTTTGATCGCCGACCAGGGTCAAATAATCCACTTGTAGAATAAACAGTCTCCGTCACGACAGTGTTATGACGTAGCGTGAATGGTCGTTTAGCGCTTTCCGTCTCTGTCTGGGTTGTCAGTTCCGATGTTCATCAAAAGAATATCACACCACGGAGAGAAAATTGACAAACTACATTCATTTCGTAGGCATGGATAATAAATGGTAGATTTCTGTTTATTTGGCATTTAGCAAAGGAAACGGATAGGATACTGCAGACAGATACTGGCCGATAGGTGGCGATGAGTCGTCCATTGGCCACCCTTCCTGTTACACCGAACCACATGAGGATCGTGTAAGCCTGAACCGTGACACCGCTCCGCAGACAGGGGGGACTGTCTAACATTCACACAGGAACGCGGAAGGCTAGATTTTCATCGGTCCTTGAGTTGTGTGTGACTTCAAGCAGTGCAACTGTCTACTTGATTCATGCAATTTACAATAAGACCGTTAACTAGATTGAAACAGCCTCCTTCCCCTCTGGTTCACTTGTTTCGGTGCTTTTTCCGACTCATTTCCTTTTGGGGGTCTCTCAAGAAGCCCTAGTTAGGTCGCGCTTTTGAAGTCCTTGTTCTCCGATCAGGCGACCAGTTTTTGTCAGTAATCTACGATTGTTTTACAACCTTTCAGCGGCTTTAATTGCTCTCGCTTATCGAAGGATTGACGTTCAATTTACTAGGCCATATGAACAAATGTCGGTAACAATGTCTGAGCAACCTGCGAACGCATTACAGAGAGTAGGCGAGAAATTTATTTTACACTGTCTGACCCAACTAGTATTAAGACCCGCTAGTGCTACAAAAACTAACCTCCCGACATTCACCAACCCATGCAGGCACACAAATTGAAATGCTGTTTAAATTACATCCAAAATTTTCACATCTCTTGGTCGCAGTCACAATGCAGGAAAGACATATCTAGTGAAAGGCGCCGCAGGATACAGTTCGAAGTATTCAAACCAGATTTGTCAGGAGGACCGTCGGGTCAGAGGTTACGTCGCAGGTGACCTTCGCCGGTCACCTGGATTGTTGGCCAAACAAGTGAGCGTCCACTGAGTGATTGAACTCACAATACTGGGAAGCGTTGGTAGCGTTGGCTAGAAAAGTTGGACTGACCAGAGTCGAGCTCACTTTGCACGGTACATCTCATGAGTTGCCGTATTACAAGCAAGTCATGGGATTGCATCTTCGTACGGACAACGCGGCTGTCAAGCTCAATAGTCTGTACCAGGAATGCGCACCCGAGATAACTTGGTTTTTGGATATCTCGGCACCTTACAGCTTTATGATGTTCGCATTCCTTGCTGTTGGAGAAAGGTAGGGTCGCCATTTCCAGACTCTCCTGTTCCCATTGGTGGGTTTGGCATTTGGTTCATCAATTTAGTGGCAAAGTTCGCCGGACCAGGGAAGGAAGGCCCCTATGTGGATAGTGTATCCACGATGTTTTTTTAAGTATGACCCTGTCTTATAGAATAGCTGTTATTCCGATTTCGTGCGCATGCCAATTCTAGCTAGCATGTTGACGAACGCAACCAGGGAGATGATCACTCACGAATAGCCACAGCCGTCTGCACGTTTCTATCGCCTACTACCGCCTTTCCGCTCAATTTCTTTATTTTCCTTCCCTTCTGAGAAACGTTAGTCTCTGGGACTCTAGTCAAGGTGATCAATAGCTTTTGGGCGTATACTCTATATTATTCGAGCAATGCGGCAGGAAGATGAGTCCGAGAGATTTGCCAAGGACAATCAGTTGAAAGTAGCCAAGCAAAGGGCTCTCCCCCTCCATGTTGGCGCGATGGCGCATGTCCCTTCTATGCTTCTTTTTGGTAGGGGTTGAAAATGCGTGTACCCTCAACCCATCTAGCCTACAGTTCCACCAAGTGGTTTGTTGCCCGAGGCGATGACTACTACGACAGGTGAGAACAGATGTCTGACCATATTTTTATGCGGATCGACCCCACATTCATATACAGACACTCCATGTCTTCGTCGTTCAGGAAAGCCCTGATATCTAAATGGCATAACGACAAAAACTGATCGAGTTTACCGTAGAAAAGTGCATTCAAGTGAATGTCAACTATATGTTTCAGTCCGACACATGGCTGCATGAGATGGAATCCTGGTCTAGCGTTGGAATGGCGAAACTACTGTGGAAAGTCTGTGGAAAATAGCTGTTCTGGACTTGAACCTGTGCAAAGCATAAGTGTGAGCAAAGCTTCCATCAAGGGGTACCAAGTTGAAAGCTGGAAATATTAACCTGAATAGCTTGACCGCTAAACAACATAAATCTGTCTTTCCGAGCCCTCGGTATTCTTTCTATTTCGAAATGTTGCAACCAATTTTTGCCCTTCCCTCAAAGGAGTACTCCCGAAGAACGAAGACCTTCAAGTGCGAACAAGTACCCCCGGTTACAAGGATGCTCACCTTTGAAAAAGATAATTGCAATTGGTTGATCGAAGGGACCGAACAAAACCTTTGGTGTTCGTCTTCTTCCGCAATACTGCACGCAGATCACGGGCACGAAATCAAGCAGAAATGGACTACCTTCCCAGGAAAAGTGGACGATTTTGCCAAAGATGTCCATTTTTAGGAAGGACTACTGTATATATGTAGAAGTTCATCCCTGAGTGCACTTGGTTTGGAACCCAAATTTGGAGACGATTTATTGAGTGTTCAAATGTCAATGCAATCATGTACATTTTTTTTCGAAATTTTGCCATATTAAAAATCGTTTTAGTGTAAATTTGCGGGAATAGAGCCTACTGGTTCCCTCTGAGGGTGAACTTATTCCGTATGAGAAATTTACGGCGAACAATGGATGACAGAAAACGCACGTGTGGAGTCTCCGCAGGACTGACCTCCCTCCGGAGAGGTTCTTTTTTGCAAAACCACTATGCATCCACGTCCTTCCCGTTGACACTGGAAGATTGATTCAAACCGGCTTTCCGGCTACTAATCAGAGTTGTTGGAGCTGCACTTAGAGACGAGTATACTTCCTCAGCGTGCATGGCCATCCAACTTTCTAAACGAAAGATTGAACTTTGGCCGCCAAGTTCCCTGGTATCATAACTAGCGTATCTCTCAGCTCGGTAAATCCGAAAATTTATCACTGGACTGCCCGAGAAGCCGTGTCCGACTGAGAGGAAACTGGAAATGATCGCAAACACTTGTTTAATTAGGGGAGGGGCGAGATGGCTCAGTGGTTAGAGCGCGAATTTACTGACCGGAAAGTCCGTGGTTCGAACCCGGCCTCTGCATCTCGACTTTTCCTGTCTAGACTTGGGCAAACTGGCAGTATCCCAGCCCTCGTGCTTCCTTCGCGTATCATAGCAGCTAGGCACCGAAAGGGTGTTACAGCTGAACGATTTTTCCAATTAGGGGATGTATTACTTCTGTGCGTCACTCAAACTGATTACCCAACTTCGGCTTTCACACTGACTACCGAATTCAGGGTCGGTAGTGGCTATACTTACTTGAATCTATATTTGACTGATAAGTGCTTCGTAATCACATATCGATTCTTAATCACCTAAAATAGAAACTAAGACTGAATGAGTTAAATACAGTATTTATAAGGGGTTTCTGCTCTTATGATCAACAAGAGAGAATGCAAAATGGGGACATACAAGAGACATTTTTCACGTTTCATTAAACCCTACTCGCGGAGCTGAGGAGAGGATGTGCGGACAGGAAGAGGGCAGAGCAAGTATCGCCGAAGACTCAGCTCCAGGATGGCGCGGTAATAACGGTAGAATGTAAAACACAACAAGTAACCGGGGGAGGATCAGAAGTAGGGGTTACATACACAGCCATAAAATACAGACGAACGATGTGGAGGTACGGGCAGGTCTCCCGTGGTTTCGTCTTGTTGTCAGTCCCCACCGTGATTGTGAGCTAAACAACCGACAAGAACCGGTCACCATCTGCAGTCTTATTATTCAACCGATGGTGAATTATGTTCTGTGGATGAATAGTGCGGAAGCACAGTGGACAAATCATCATTGACCACGTACACGTCAATGACAATCGGTGTTCGCCTACACAACGAGGAGCACAGTGTGCTCCCAGTAAATCCGGTGCTTCCACCAGAGTAGCCGGCACCGCTTCCACTGCCGCACAGGGAGTCTGCCACGGCCATCGCACCGATCCCTGCACGCATGTCTGGATCGTAGATGAAACCCACGTCTGAGAACACATGTTCTGCTGCTGCTCGGGAGCTCTGGGTCTCAGAAACCAAAACAGCTGGCTTGGGTCGGAGAGAGCGACGAAACAGTGAGCAATTGGCTTTACATCCACCACCGTAGAAAAGCCTTGATAAGATACGCGGTAGGCGGCGCTGCCATCGAGGTGGTCGTGGTCTGCCGTTCGGTTTGGGTTGGTAGAGAGGAGGTTCACAGAAATCTGGATCAAATGTTATAGGTGTTATCGGTGTCACCAGATGAGTGGAAGTGGACTGGTTTCCACCCATGATGTTAGATTTCTGGGCAGCGGGTGTGATGGTGGTCGCAGGGGTGTCGATATCAGCCGAATGGGTGTTCGGTGTCGCCCTTGTTGTGGTCCGCGCTCCAGACCGCTTTTCGTTCGCCGGTTTTCGGTAACCAGCCGGTGGGAATGTTGAAGTGAGCTGCAACGCTGCATTGCTAAACAATGTCTCCCGTTTCCACAGTACACCGTATCCGGTGAAGTCATGCCCGCATAACTGCAGAGTCGGTCTATGATGTAAAGAAGAAAGGTGGGTGAAATTAGCAAGAATAAGAATATATCCTAGTTGCACTTTGAGATTACATAATGCCCTACATAACAATAACACAGCATAGAATGTTATACCTTATTCTTATACTTTATTTTACTTATACTTATATACTTATAT
>SJOL01008913.1:691976-707797 GCA_004794785.1 Opisthorchis felineus | reverse complement strand
CTAAGGAATGCTGACGGGGAAGGTTACTGTGGATTATCTAGGAAAGTGACCCCTCTCCAGAGATATCTGTCTTGGAAATATTATTGTATAATCCATCTGATTCTGCGGTAAGATTTAGCTTTATATACTGAACAAAAAGGGTGGGTAAAAGTAGCATTCGCTATGGAAGTCGCTTCACATCGACACACTAAGAGATACCAAAGTTAGAATAAGGTTATCAGCGCAAAGCCTTGCAGACCTGATCTGATTCATTGCCACGGGTCTAGGAGAAAGTTAAAACGTCAGCGTCTGATCTTACCGCACAACATGCATTCCCCAACAGGTACGTGGTTAATTGTGCCCTCAAGCAATCTCCTGTCGTTGGAGCAACAACATATAAATTCCTCCGACCCGGTTGAAACACCAGAACCCAATATCTGAACTGATCATTTGAACGCCCCAAATCAGCCGTTGATAAAAGCAACGTGACCTGAACTTACACCTCTGTATCAGTGTTTCTTAGTGAGTCGATATCGCTGTTTGATAGGGGTGAAGGATTGCTAGCTGAAGTGGACGACAGAGCAACGTTGTGCAGGACGGAGAAAGTGAGGGGCGATGGAAAAGTGCTTACTACTTGTGATCAACTGGCATGTCATTTGTCATCAGCACACAATCGAAGCAGCAGTTATCGCGACACCGTCCACGTACAACTTTTTCTATAGCATTGGATAGATGGGTCCCAGCTCTTGACTGTGAAAACGGCCTGAGCCCATTCACCATTATGATCAAAATACACCCATCTGACAAGAATTTTACTGTACAAAGCAATGTCCCTGTAGTGGGGGTTGGTTTACTGGGTGCGCTTTCCCGGAGATCTCAGTGACATCTTTACGATTGCATTAGTTAACGACTGATAGCCAATGGCAAGATCAGTCAGCTGATCCCGATCGATCGAAAGAGTCTGAAATAAGTGCACAAAATCACGCATCTTTATTGTCCAGTTTAACTGAACTCGTCTCAATAAACCAGTGCGTACACATACCTAAGCGCTGCTATGTGAAGAGATGCTAATTGCAAATTGATGCTTTACGAACCGTTAAATGGAACAAAAGTCCTCGTAAAAAGGGACGCTTAAAGAAAATTTCCTCTAAAGGTTGCAGCACTATCTAAAATAAGCTGAAATGTACAACGCCACACAATTTAATCTAGTTTTTACGGAGAGAATAACGATGTCAGAATTAACAAAAATGAAGTCGTTGGTCAGTTTCACAGCAGAAAGCTCTCGTGAGTCGGACTGTTTATAACAGCAAACACTTGCCCTGTAGACCAAATAAGCAACTGGAACCAAGCTAGTATGATTAATTCATGGGCCGGCCTGCGGCTAAGTGTACTCGCACATTTAAAATACGTGTTTCATCAGTTGTCATTGTGAAAAGCTGTCCACTTTGGGTTTGAGTGATCTGACCAATAAAATCGTAGGTTAGGACACAACGACCGATAGAATGGTGTACGTGTCAGACACTAATCTAACTCTAGAATCATTTGCAAAGTATGTGTTCTGTATTTTGAAATGGTTTGTTCAAATTTCCTAACTCACCAGCGAAGGCACAATAAGGCTACTTGTACCTTTGTCGCACGAAAACATATCAGCTGAAAATGAACATGACCAGCCGCAGAAAGCCAGTGGGTGGTTATGAGCGGACGCGTGGGTGGGTGCGTTGGTGCACGACGAAACCTCTACGGAGAATGCAAAACATCCTACAGCTTTTGACTTTTTTCTAAGACATGCTGAGTTGGATTGCCCACACAAATCCAGTGATGAACAAGTTTACGTGGGCGGAAGGTACTAAGTGCTATCCTCCGCACAAAGAGGACGCGCACGCATTCAGAGCACGTACGTGCGTGTCTGAACGTAAACAAATCTCAGTCACATCTGTTTGCCTTGAGAATCAGGCAGTGAGTTGTTTACTTGTCTCAACCCAACCGCCGATTTGGGTCAACAAATCAATTATTTCAGTCGTGTTGTATTGGATAGCACAATGGTGGCAACCAGAGTAACCTACTCAACTAGAACTGCCGCAGAGACCGTTTTGCTTATCAGTAGTACTGTCTCGCAAGCAGTTTAGTGACGAAACTCTCAGACAGGATGGCCGTTCTTGCAGGAGCCATGACCGATCATTTTTATCCCGTCTAAGGCTCGAGGTAACTAGAACTTGAACTGAATAAAGCCGAACGTGGGTTGACAAACACAACCAAGACACCAATCTCACTAGATCACATCAAATAGGGCGACCATGTATTTCTTACATGCACTGATCATGCTACACGAAGTCAAGACAACAGAAGTACAGAAAGTCAGATCAAATTTACCTTATTATTGGTGAAGCGGTCAAAAGTGGACCCTATCGTTACTCGCCTTCCACCCCAGAAATGCTGATAGTTATCGGCCTTCTCTGGTGGTGACGATAAACGTGTCGTTGATCCAGTGTTGAGTCCAGTTATTGGAAATCTTACTAATAAAAGGCTACTTAAAGATAAATTTGCTTCCACACTGTTTTCAACACTTCTGTAAATGAAGTTCGATGGTACCTCTAACCCCGGCCAACACTCCTAAAAGCTGATTGTTACTTGGGTCGCGAAAATACTGTTTATCTGTGGTAGACGGAGAGGAAGGATGAAATCATCCAATCCGGGATTCGTTCTCTGAAGGTACATTATTGGAAGAGTTACCAATCCGAATTATTGTCTTTAGTCATGAAATCGTTTGAAGACTTATGACCTGAAAAAGCGAAAATGACGTGGACTTCACATTCAGGTATGGTGAGACTATGGTAGTCTTTTGGTGAAACATAACAGTTCCCTCAACCGTCTCTATCACTTTCCTCGTCATAAAGCCTGTTGACACGCACTTTCGCCCACGCTGCTACAACGAAATTAAACGCTATAATAAAGGATGCTGCTTGAGTAGTAACATAAAGTGCTCATGCATTGATATTTATCAATTCTGGGGATGGGACAGTGCCTATCGAAAGTAATCGTATATATCTTGACTGGGGTGTGAACGACTTGGCAGCGAGGTGTAAAAACCAGTACCAGCAAACTCAGCTGCGCTGGTCACCGCCGTCTTCCTGGATGGGGACCCCGAGACGGGCCACATCAATGATGATGATGATGATGACGGGATGTGAACACGAGAGTCCGGTGTATAGAGTCCTTAGTTTGGGGCCGTGCAATCTAAATGTTGACAAGCCCTTCTCAGTGTATTCCGGTTGTTTGCAGAGCGGCTACGCGTCGGAGGACGATATAGCCGGACTAACGATATCGCCATTACTACAATTTACATGCTGTTACGGACGTGTAGGTGACAGCATCAGGATTCCAAGGGGTTGGTGATTGAAATCCTGTTTAGGTTAGGTCATCAGTGAGCTGGTTCTTTTGGCTTTGCTTCTGACGGTTCGCCTACCACATTGGTAGGCTAGCCAGTCAAATCCACGTCGGGGTGACTGTGGTAGTTGCCGACTGGTTTTGCTCGGGACAGCTGCACTCCCGAGTACAGGTGAGCAAAGATGATAAACGCACATACCAGGCTGGAGGTCGAAACTTACCCCCACCAATATGTATGATTGGATGCATGCAAAACCTCCGGGGAGGCGGTGAATGGTCAATGTTTTTAACTAGCTAATCATCAATCCTCACTGTGGATCTGATGAGTACTAAGCGATGTGTGTTTCGAAATTAACCGGGCGAAAGGCATACAATTGTTATACAGAGGTCGGAATATCGCCTGGCTTCTCGTTCTGGAATGTCTGTAACATGAATACGTATGTGCTGCGGTTAACCGGATAGAAGTGGTACTATTGGCCAGATGCAATTAGTTCTGACCATCATTTAATTTACTGCTTAACCTGAAAACAGCGTACAGAATGTACCATGTTTATGCACTGCTCGGCAGATAATATCAACTTGCTCTGAAATACCGTGGCTGACTTTAACCGGTTACTGGCAGTTTCGGTTGAAATCAGCCAAGACCGATACTTTTTGCGACCATTTTGATGACACTTAGTGAACAGAGATAAACGAGGAGAATTCAACTATTCCAAGGTTTTTGCCATATGTGTCTGCCTCCGGCCAGGCTTTTAGTGCACCGTCAGGCCCGGGACATTCGTTAAAAATGCAGTATATACAATGGTGATCGATCACCTGCGGTCATTCCTGTTCACTCCTGTGACAAGGATTTGCATCATCCAGGCACCAACGTTTTTGGGTGGTGCAGTGACGTAAACAGACCTTGCTGATCGTGCCCTTTCCTTAGAATAACTGACACAAAACACAAATGCAAACAGAAGCCATGGCCGTTCGTAGTACACTATTCACCAGGAAATGCACCCAAACCATTCACCACCAGAATGCACATTAGACCAGGCTGCACGTTTCAATGGGGATCTGAACATACATCTGATCGGTTGGTTTATTTGACCACTTTACCAAAAGTGTTCCACCACCATGGACTTTCAAATTACGAGCGCCAAAGCTTATCTAAAGTGTGGACGTAATGCACTACTCATAAGGTTGTTGAGAACTCTTCGACAACCCACGACCGGTTTCGCTCTTCTTGGAGTTCATCAGTTAGGCGCAGTCCCCGAGTTTCTGTCAACCTTATGTTCTACTTGAACCCAAATTGCGAAATTAGCGAAATACACTCATTTACATACCAATTTGGTTTTGACGGGAGACTCACCTGGAACCCAGCTGAATGGCTCGTTTATGGCGTTTTTAAGCTTAAAACGAGAGACTAAGCTGGGTTCCAAGTGAGTCTCCCGTTAAAACCAAATTGGTACGCAAATGAGTGTATTTCGCTCACCTAAAGTGGTACATCATGCAGTTCAATTGATCGTTTAGATTCTTGTACGCTTTCCCATCGTGCCGCTTAACTGCACTGTTTTAGGTCATGCGTAACAAGCTCTCTGACAGTTACGGAGGTGCTGCTATCGGATCTGCCGAGAGTAGAGTAGGTATTAACTGATCCCGCACCCAGTGATACGGGCTGAGCCAGTTCCGCTGCTGAGTCGAGCAGATAGTGCTTGAGTGCCTATCTAATGCCTTTTCAGGTTATCTTGACTTCGCTGGCTAAAACACGCGCAGTCATCGACTCACCGTCCATGACAATGAACTGATTTCGAATACTTAAATGTCGCGGCCATTATTGCGTCTTTCACGCTCATTAATGTTTTATCCTGCATCAGTCTGCTACCTAGGTAACTCTAAAATTCAAGGGTAGCACGACTAGAGGGCACACTGTAACCCAGCTTGGAACGATCGATTACGTCCCGGTGAAAATGCTTTGGTGTGCTTCAGGGGTCATAATCCAAGCGTACTAATTATTTGGGGTGAGGCAGTACAAAAGCTTCAGTAAGACAGTCAGATAAGTAACCAGTGGATTGCACGAAATTAGCGGAATACACTCATTTACAAACAAATTTGGTTTTGCGAGAGACTCATCTGGAAACCAGCTGAATCTCTCGTTTGTGATGTTTCCAGGCAACTGAATGTGCTGCACCAGACCGCCTCATGTTTCAGTTGGTACGATATCCGAGATATCGCGATACATGTATATTCGTAATGCACTACTCGTAAGGTTGCTGAAAATTCTTCCACAGCCCACGACAACACGATTCAGCTGGGTTCCAGGTGAGTCTCCCGTCAAAACCAAATGGGTATGCAAATGAGTGTAGTTCACTAATTTCGTGCAATTTGGTTTTAAGTAGAACCTAAGGTTGACGGAAACTCGGGGACTGCGCCTACCTGATGAGCCCCAAGAAGGGCGAAACCGGTCGTGGGCTGTCGAAGAGTTTCAGCAACCTTGTGAGTAGTTTCCTGTTTGAAAGTATACTGCGATATCTCGAATATCGTACCAACTGAAACATGAGGCGGTCTGGTGCAGCACATTCGCTTGCCTGGAAACATCACAAACGAGAGATTCAGCTGGTTTCCAGATGAGTCTCTCGCAAAACCAAATTTGTTTGCAAATGAGTGTATTTCGCTAACCAGTGGATATTCAGAAGCTTAGATAAACATGCTAATCCTTCTCATCTGCGTACCAATTAACAGCTGATGTGCATTTTCTTGGTGAATACTGTTGGCCCTAGTGACAGCGCTGTCTGTGGTAGGTTCTGCGATTACTGTTCGATTCCAATTCATGTACTATTACGTTTAGGCATTGCTAAGGCAAACCATGACAAAAACGAGATATTAGCAACGTGGATTAACTGTGAATACGAGTATTGTGGTGCGTGTGCTGCAAAATCCACCTCAGAAGTAGAGTCTACAACTTGTAACACTTGCAACGAAGTTTTCGCTTGGGAATAGCATAAACGGCCAGAAATGTCTTTTGTTTTCTTGGTATTTCAGACAGGTAGATGTTAGTATTCACTACACATGACTGTCGCACTGTAGGTGGACATGCAACCGTGAGATAAAACATCCCTTTAGCAATAAAAAAACAGCTGTAGGGCATACGGACAAACCAAATAGACTGATGTGGCCACAACAGATCAAGACGTAAATGCAGTCTTCATCACGCGTGGCCAAGTTTGCCGATTACTGTATTTCAGGGATTGACAGCGCTGTATAAAGACCTAACTAATGGTTGAACTCGGGAAATTATAGTGGTGAACTTTGTATCCTCAGACTTTGTTTTTTTCTGGAAAATAAGTTAAAAACTCCTAAACTTCCAACTAAGAACATAGCGATAAATCTAGAGATATGCACGTGTAAACCCAGTTTACACTCAGTGTAGACAAATTTACTCGCCAGCTTTAACGCAATTTTCCGGTCAGTTGGAGCGCCAACAATTTGTTCACCTCACAGAACGTTTGATAACTGAATATGCTTTAACTCAAACTGGTCTCCAGCGTGCATCGCACCAGTCGGCGTCAGCTAAACCCAGTCGCACGTACATATGTAGGTATATTCAGGTTTGCTTCGGCTGCCAGCATACTCGATCATCCGCAGCCGTGAGCGTAGTCAACCCCCGCAAGCCGAAGCAGCAGCTGGCGCTCCTGACATTCCTACTGCCGGCAGACCAGCCGTGAGAGCAAACTGGCTTACTGACTCATCCCCTACCCAAAACAAACCTCATGACTGCCTAGCCAAGTCATTTTTTCTCAGCTTGTGAGACAGCGTGGGTGGACATGCAACCCAGTTAATACGTAGGCCTAGTACAGCTCGTGCAAACAGCTGGCGATGGAGGGGGCGCCCTGACAGCTCTGTAACTGGCCTCAGCCATGGCGATTTGCCGCGGTGCCGTGGCACGTCTTCCCGGTTAGACCCAGCAAACACACACGGACAAGCGGACTCTAGCCCGAGTGATGGTGAGTTGAACAGGCCAACATCCCAAAATAGACTGCACTGTCATGCGCAGGTGACAGGGCATTTTACTGACGGGACGTGGATAGTTAAAGTACCTTCACGCCTACGAGACTTGGACTAACCTACTTATGAAATGCGAGTGCGTACGCACACACACATGTACGCTCACACGTATGGACGCACATACAACGCACCCACGCACCACTCACGCACACAACGTACACATCTCTGCCCGCTACAGACGCGCACAACGGAACTGCGAGTGCTCAGAGGTCGTAATCGGAAGACAGGCAAACCAACCACGGTTGCCAAGTTGGAATCCATCGGCTGCACCGTCACGTCGATCGGCTGTCACACTCGTATGCAGTAGGCAGCGTTTAAACCCGCTTATCCGTCTTGGCACACAGGACGCGACGGCGAACGAACTGTGCAGACCGTACACGCATACTTACACACATGGGCAAATTTAGAAGACGCACGCTCCAATTGAGTCCAGACATGCAGTTACGGTCATCACGTGAGCAATCATTCATTCCGGTTGTAACTTGCTCAATTCGAAGACATCAGTTTCGCGTCTGTTGGCAACGATTTTGCACGCGGTTGAACCCATCCATTCAACCGTCGAAAAGTACAGGCTGTTTCGATGTATCACATCGCATTGGTGAGTCAGATGAACAGCGATAAAAGACAGACTGAAGGATTAGATTAATGAGTCTTACGAGACCAATTAAGAACCGACAACTGATGAAGTAGTAGTACATACATATCAACACCAAGTGCGCATTTGTGTAGTGGAGCGTTCAACAGAGAACACCCTCAGGGACTAAACAAAATCGTTATTTCTCGGAAACACGCTCTCTCGGGATGCAAAACTCCTCAGCTCGAAATTTTCAACACTCTTTCAAGAGGCTATAGTGAAGAACAAAGACTAAATACAGGCATCCGCCAAAGACGCATCCTTCGGCGGCGGGGGTCACCTCTATCTCCTAAAAACTCCACGATTTTGTCCCATCGCCCGCAAGGCCATAAGCCTGACCAACTCTGAAAAATACGAGAAAAAACCCACACACTTCACGGGCCCCACGGCGTCTCCACACGACATGAGTTGTGAGGCACAAGCCGAAGCGTGAGTGGCCTTGGGACTATTCGAAATATCTTTAACCTAGTGAAACTTGTTCAAGGTTGTCTCAAATTCAAGAGTAGAAGGATGCCATTACTACTATTTTGAATGTTAATAGATCTTAGGGCTATTTCTCTCTTTGGTGGCGTCATTATTCGCGTGATAGTCGCAGTAAGGCTGTTGTCACGTGAACATAGCACATGCTCATGTGCCATTTACTGGCTTTATTGAGAGAGATATCAAACGCCATCGAATGAGATAGAACACAAATGTTATTTTTGAAGCCTAGATAAGTATAGTTGGGTGCACCCCTCGTTTGCCATTGAACGGCCCAGGTTTACACCGGATACAGTTCTTGGAGAAGTAAGGTTTGTAACTCAAAATGCGGTGGTGCGAATCCAACGAGGAAAGGGTCCTAACCCACGACAAAAGCAGACAACACTGGAGTGGCGCATACTGTTAGGGCAATTTTTGGGATAATTATGAGAAGTTTGGTAAATTTCTGTCACCACTCAACGTCCATTTGGGAATGTATGGAGATTCCGAAAGTATTGCTCATTATACACTATCTAGATCACCAACTAAAGGGGAATTTCGCTTTCCAAAAAACCCCTAGTGAATGTCGTAGGTAAACTACTTAGGTTGTAAACTCAGTCAAACACGGAATAGTTCGCCACAAGTTGGTTTTCAACAACCCAGTAAACTGCTATCTGACCAAGGATATTATGCCCTGAGAGCGTATCCCATCCCGGGAGGCAAGAGAACCTTTTCTCCGGGGTGGCATCTCTTTGGGAAATCACACCAATGGTTTTTTCCGCACTCAGTCGACAATACTTTTATTCTAAAATCCGAGGTAGGAGATCCGCGGAATGAACGAGAAATTTGAAAAAGTTTTCGGGGTACGTCATTGATCAGTTGTCATTTTCGGTAGAGACTTTCAAACTCCGTCGAGCGATCGAGGTTCTGTATGCCTTAAAGGCCGCTGTTATCATTGACATCAAAACCTCAATTCCATGCTAACAACAATGGATGGAACAAGAAATATCAGTCCAGTCAGCCCCCTGCTATAAATAGTGTGGAAGGGAAAATTAGCTCCACAGCTCTCTGCGAAGAGGGACTGTGGAAGAAACTCGGACTGTTAGAAAAAGCAAGGAAGCCAGCCATATTTAGGGACGGTAGCTAAGCGCTTCTAAGGGAGTCAGCTGAATGCATAGTACAGTACCCATGCCCCTGCGCACCTTCGAGGTCACTTGGTGGAGGGATTGTATGTTGACAGGATGCCCAAGATATCACAACGGGGTTGTTGTTAAAAAAAGGGTTATCAGGTAGTTAGATAAACAACTGCACATTATTTCTAACACAAGATAAGTGTCCACAACTTGCGGCTGAAAAACGTCGCTGAATTATTTTCTTCAAAAAATCGGGTTCCACAGCTCACCTTCAATAGCGGCTGACACCAAACAAGCAGACAACATTGATAATCGAGTCTCTGGTTTCGATCAATCGACATGCTGTGATGTTCCTTCCAAACCATGAGAATCGTCTGGACGAGCTACGTGACCAATGCCGACAAAATTGGGAAAAACCCACGAGTGAAGTGAAGTTGCGTAAGGAAGCAACCTTGTACGTTCTGAAGCTATAAATTCCGTACATTTTGTACGCTATAAACATCAAACGATAAAAAGTACCTTGAACTAAAAGCTGTCGAATTCCAGCTGCCCTACATCCCAATCATCAGTAAGCGGAATTTGATCCGAGTACCCATACCATACATCGATTTATTGCCTTGAACAGAACTATCTCCTCCAAAACCCTAACGGCTGGCTTTAATTGTAAGTTCGAACCAGTTCAACACCCCACCGATTTCGTAGCTGGTCAACACGCTCTAGCTAGACGATGAGAACAAGAGATTAGAAGTATGCTTTTTATTGAAAACCAGTAGCTGGCATATCATTTCATTTACGTGAATAAGTGAGTAGTGAATTGCATACAACCGTCGTGGTACCAGATGACGAACAGGTAGCTTATAAAAGCGACAAAATATCAATCTAAAGTGGGGTTAAAGTCGAAGTTTATTACGTGCTACTCACCCTATGTGGCTAAATTTCATGCGACCAGACCGAATAAGCCTCAGCGTGTGCAAAAATGCGTTCTAAACGTTGTGTGACCAGATATGGCTAGGCGCCGATACCAAACGAATCTCGGTAGACTCACATTTGATAACCGATGTTGTATATAATATTGGAAATTAATTATGAAACAGACTGATATCCGGTCGATACAAATGATATTCGGTTTGCCAGCACACCGAATCTAGTCAAACCAGTGACTTTGGAGTCTTAGCCAATCATCTACTGGAGAGGGATTTGGAAAGGTATGCACTGAAGGTGATAACACACCTGGTACTGTCTCTGATCATGAACCCATCTATCCAACAGGGTCTCATCCAGGACTGTTAACCTGATCGCATTTACGGGGCAACAGTTTTACACTTCATGATTCGACCGTCTTTGCCTAAATTCTATGATCGTATAGAAGAGTTCTGCGGGAGCACACGGCCCTTCGATGCAACATCTAAGAGCGTAAACTCTAGAATGTGCGTAGCTCGTCCTTTGCGTGTGACTTGCCTCTTCCAAAACCATCCAAAGTGACGCGTTAACAATGAACCGATTTCAAAGCAGATTCGGAGTCACCGATGGTGAAGCGGTGAGAGTTTTCCTACACGAACTGGTTGAGATTCCGATGCAACAAAATACCTCATAATTAAGTCACTGTGCGAAAACTACTAAACGCCAAATTACGTACAGTCAAATTTTGCCACCGGTGGTCAGCTTCTCCTCGCAGCCATATGGTTGTTGGTTTGCATTGATGGCTCAGTTGTTAAGGGGAGAATTTACTGACCGGAAGGTCCGTGGTTCGAACCCGACCTCTGCCTCTCGACTTCCCCTGTCTAGGCTTGGGCAACCTGGCAGTATCCCAGCCCTCGTGCTTCCTTCTGGTGGCATGGCAGCTAGGCACCGAAAGGGTGTTACAGCTGAACGATTTATTTTTTATTTTTTGCATTGATTTCTGGTCAACTGACGGGTAAAGACTGGCTACCGTGTGTGTTTGAGCTGATGAAGATGAAGAATTGATGAGACTAGGCTAAACAATTCCTGGAAACGAAAAGCAATCTCTATTGGTTGCGTAGTGGATACTTAAAGTTGAGGTGAACCGAAGGCTCAGTTACAAATATCACAAATGAAAGGCAAATTCAGACGAAAAAAGGGGAAAATGGACTGACTGATGCAGCTGGATGCACTTGCTTGAACCTATACTACTCATTAGGCTTCGGATGAGATTCGCATAAAAACAACAACAATTATCAGATATTGGCCACGATTTCTCCATTTCAAAATGCTTACTTCATTAGCCACAGAAAGGTTGTGGTCAGTAAACTAGGCGAACTGATGCACAAATTGACCCCCCTCCCGTCTCAATCGTGAAGCTCCGTACTGTTCGGCAGTTGGTTTGCCAAAGAACAGTCTAGCTATGGAAACTCTATTTAACAATAGGAACGCCATAATGGATACGTTTAGGGATATTAAAGTCGACTGCCTTTTACAAGGCCCAGTAGAATGGATACAAAATACAAATACAAACTTTCTACGGCATTTCTGACAGATCAGGTGCAACTCAATCGTCAATTAGCGACTTGGCGGTTTTCGTGTTATTCCCCGGTGTTGATCCTTGTTTAGATGAGGTAACCCGCACGTGCACCCTGGCGTCCTGGTGACCGGATGTTGCGTGGATCACATACCACAAAAACCTCCAAGTTAGCTGATTTTTCCAAAAAACGTTGGAGCCGGCTGGAAGTCTAGCCTCATTATGCACGTCCACGTGGGGTAACTTAGAGTCACAGTTTACGCAATTAAGTGACCTAGTTACGGCTGATCATTTTTATTTCCTCGTTTAGGGATAGGGGGCTACTCACATGTTGCAGCACGGTGTGTACTTGTATGCGAACATATGCACTCAAGAGGGCGGAAGAATACCTTGTTTCACGATCAGAGATTGAGAATACCAATCAAACTTTACTGCGAGTAAGGCAGCGAAGACAGTGCTGAATAGTGGCGTTGCTTGGTTCGTCATCATCGACTACAAGAAGAGTGTTCGAAAACTTGTGTTACATTGCCATGCGTTTGTTAGGATGCTTCCGGGGTAGTGAAGCAATTCAGATATTAGAATTAAGCACATTACTGTCAGAGGTGAAAAATAAACAAGCCACAAGATGCTTCGCATTTAAATCCTAGTGAAAAGAGTCGGAGATTATCGCATTACAAGGTTTTTTGTTGTTGTTAGTTAATGAGATGAATTCTGGAATCAACTTGCGTGGTGAAAATCGATAACCACCTTGGTCACTTATTCGAGTAACTTTGAGGAATGGAATTTGCTGAGTGAGTTACCACCAAAGTGAAACGCTGATTTTTTGCCTGCTACTGCTGTAAGAAAAGTTGGACATGACATCAAACTCCGCTAAAACAACAGAAGTGGAGGACACCGATTTGCGTGGTTGCTTAGTTTTGTTAATTCCAACAGCAATATACTTCCTCGACCCTACACCTAGACGGACAGTGCCAAAATGTCGCCTTAATAAAAAGGTTCACCCTGAGAATGGCAATTAATATTACCTGGCTCCTTTCGTACTTGGCTAACAGACAATTAGTTTTCAATTGAGCTTTCTTGTCAATGAGGCCAATCTATGCTGAAAAGCCGAGAAGCATTGTACAGTTGTCGTATCCTTGATCCAAGGACTTTAAACCCCGTCCAAAAATTCGATCGTCGACATCTTTCTGGCTGTAGCCTGTTTGCAATGAAGTAACGCGTACTGGTAACGAAGCAGAACTGTTACAGAAACAATTAAAACTCATCAAGCGAAGGCGGTTTAGACATGCACTTCGTATGCTTAACCATTGTACATTGAAGAAAGTAGTTTTCTAACTCGGAATCTTATTGAAGGGTTCGCGGAAGATAAGCTATGACAAGGCCACGTCACTTGAAGATAGCTACCGTCAAACGGGGTACCGTGCTCTTTCCTGGCTGGTGTACAGTGAGTCTCCTTGCATTTGGCTAGAAACCCTACAATATATGGCACGTAAATGACCCTAGTGGCGAGCACGCTGTTACTTCCTGATCGGATGCCTAACTAAATTCTGTCTGTCGTTGTATGGTATGCTCATGTCCAGTGAGGTTCGCAAAATACCTTGGATCAATTCCATACTTCAAAATAATTCCTATATGCGTTTAACCCGTTTTGATTTCAGGGTGCAGACATCTTGTTCTTGACCGTTTTCCCAAGCAGAATAGGGTTGTCTGTACTGAGTCTTCACCATTCCCTGTTCTTTCCACTCGTTACAGGGGCACGATTTCCTCATGGTTATATGGCACTCAGCATGAGTATTGACCAGTGCTGCATTGCTGTCGATGATGATGTTATCTTTCAGACATGCCGTCTCAGAAGCACAACCGATACAAATTGATGAACAAGATCAGGACCTTCGAACAGCATGTTCCGTTGCAGTCGGGGATGATATAACGTACAAGCTAGGTGTTAATTACGTGAAGTAATTATTTATGTTTCCCTATTCCTCAGACTAATTCATTACCCTTCCGGTAACTGCTCAAGTTTCAAGACTGAATTATTCTATTTTATACAAAGTCGACTCTATATTAACTGTTCCTATAGAACCATGGTCTACCTATCTATATTGTCTGCTCACGTCTAATTCAATATATTGTTTGCTGCCCAGTTGCTGAACTATTGAACAAACGCAGGTGAATTAGACTACATGTTACCTGTCAGATAGGACACCTAGATCGGCTGATCAACCAATTCCTTGCCTTGAGATCACGGCCTGAGCACAGGATCGCACACTAGGCAAGATAATTAGTGTGCACCCCACTGAATCCAAATCCATATGTACAAGCTTGTTTGCCCAGAAACAGCAAACTCATTACCCGGAAGGTCCGTGATTCCAAGACAACCCCGGCATCTCGACTTCTCTTATCTAGGCTTGGGCAATCCGGCAGTATCTTGACCCCCGTGCTTCCTTCGGATGGTACGGCAGTTAGGCACAGAAGGGGTCTTACAGCTGGGGTGTTATTTTGTTATATCTGGGACCGTAACTTTACACTTTACGAGTGCAAAACGATAACAAAGGCTGGGAAATGAACCTGATCAATTCATTCGTGTTTCGTTTGCATCGCGAGAACTAGATGCAACGATCTATGCTTACATTTGTTGTATGTACACTTTCAAATTTGGGTGTTGGAGAAAGCACTACACGAACGCTCGCACGAACAAATAGATAGAAAGTCGAAAAGTCAGCAAGAGCTTCAAAATTCACTAATTATACGGTATTGATGATTCCACTGAGACTTCTAGTGACTTACTGGTAACATGAACCGAAAAAACGGGAAGATAATGGTATCATGCGAGCGACAGCTCCGTACGGTCACGTTGTTTTCGCGGACACAGATAGCGAGAAAGTTGAGAAATCAGACAGTCACGTGCTTACTTACGAAAATGCAAATGGACATGTGACTGTCTAAACACGACCTTGGAAAATGGCGCCGTAGCAAACAAAAATTCTGGAAAAGGCGTTGGCAACCGAATTGCAACACGCAGCCATACTACCTGTCGGTGGCAAGTGCATAGCCGAAATAATTTACTATGGCCGAGAACCTGATTACCAGTAAAGATGGGAACACGAAGTGGAAAAATGGATTCAGATGTTATTTGCACTGGACGAAGAACATCACATCAAACTCAGTTACTTGAGATAAATATTTATGGAATGACCCAGGTGTTAGCTACACTAGTTGTTTGTTCTTTCCATTTCGCGGATTGCATGGATTTTTCGGAATGAAACAGCTTTCCTTTTGAAGTGTCCTCCCTCGGCAAGAATGTTCTGGAACGGATAAGTGACGAATTTTTAAGCCACAATACGGCAACCTGCAAATTATAGGTGCTATGGGGTAGAAGTGCAGCACATTATGATCTGGGAGAACCCTTACCAGACAGATGTAGTGATGTGATCGCCTAACGCCCTCTCTCAAATTTTAAAATGAGCAAAAAGTACATGATAGAGTGCGTTTCGAACTGATTATGAGAGTTAGAAATTTAGCACCGCAGTCCCAATGGCTGCCATAGGAAGCAAGCACTGTGTACCTATTGGGGACTCGGTATTACACCCTAAGGATGGGATAACATTCAAGAGTATTGAATCCCATCACGCTGTGTGTTCAGCAGTTCCAACAGATGGGAGCTATCTTGACAAACAAAAACAAAAATCAGATAAGTAGATCAGATCAG